>VZRX01003472.1:255760-268877 GCA_013398075.1 Notiomystis cincta
CTGCCCCGGTGTGTGGTACCTGCGGAGCGGGCTCCACATCCCTGCCCCGGTGTGTGGTACCTGCGGAGCGAGCTCCACATCGCTGCTCGCAGGCTGCCCCAGCCTCAGCGCCGGCTGGAGCCCCGGTGCGAGTCTGCAGCACAGACTGCGAGCCTGCCCCAGCAGCCTGCTCCTCTGAGCTGCCTCCCAGGAGAGCTGCTGCTCACTGATACCTTCCCTCTGCGGCTTTTTTTAATTCCCGTTTCATTTCCTTTTTTCAGCCGCTCCGGGTTTCTGTGGTGCACTTACGAGATACGGCCTTGCTTTGTCATTATAATATACTTATTTTCATTGTAAACCTACTCTAGCTGGACCTTCCCAAAGGAGCCAAACTATAGGTGACAAGCTCTCCATTTGTATACTTGGGAGTCATTTGGTCAAGTAAAGCTGCTGTATGTAAACGTCACATTCACTGCATAACAATCAGAGTGAAGTTTTTATGCACAGGGCTTTTTATTTTCCAGTCAGCAGCCCTGAGTTGGGACTTTTGGGGTAAACTGGTAGCTCTGGGCAGCTTTGAAGCATCACAAGTGGAGGGTTTTGTCTCCAGAAGATTTACTAGCAGAGATCTTTTCTTCAGCCGTTTTATGAGCCTCCTTTTACATATGTATAGTGGTGAGGGGGGGAACCTGTTGTTGGTGAAGTACAGAGCCCATTTCCCTTGTTGTGGTATTCATACAAAAAAAAAAAAAATGTGTGAAAAATTGTTGCCCAGGGCCTCCCCAAATCTTGAAATTTAGCTTAGGAAACCGTGAGGTTTTCAAACCCTTCCAGCCTTCTCCACCCCCAACCCCCTCTTTTAAAGGTTGAAGCTGGGGTAACAAATTCAGCAGTGAGAATGGATGCCCTGCCCTTGGCTTCCTGGAGCTGCCAGAATAAATCTGGACCCGCTGGCCGAAACGCTGAAAAGTTTTCACCCACTTACCATGGGTTTTATAATTTTAACTTGCAAGTTCTTGTTGAATTGAGCCCTGTTGCGTGGACAAATTGGACAAGAAAAGTTTAAATGTTACCACTTTGGCTTCTCCTCAAGTGGTGCTGAGCACAGATGTTTGAGGGGGCCATCATGTCCCTGTAAGAATGGGGGCTTTGTGTGCATAACCTTACAAAGGGCAGAATAGCCCTGCTTTGCTGCCAGCCACAGGATCATCCTATCTTTATGTGTTGATTTATTAGGCCAGGGATGAATGAAACCGTAATTAATATTACTGAAGCATTAGAGTCTATTTAATTTAAATGCCACTGAATATTTCACTTTCAGTTGGGAGTGACAATGTGTTCGGGACTGTTGGTGAAAGCCTCAGCCATCTGTTACCCCTGCTAAGAAGGGAAGACAAGAGAGACACAGGGAGACAGAGAGCATTGAGCTTTGTGGCTTTTCCAAGCCTCCAGGATCATCATTCAACTCAAGGGCAGCCAAGAAACATTCCTGCACACTGGACCCTCGGTGTATGGGGGAAAGGCCTGAAAGGCTATAGGGGCAGCACATCTCCCTGAAGGATGGAGAGAGGGGGAGGCAGAGCCAGAAAGGTGGAGATTTACAGTAAGTACACATGTAAATGCATAGCTAAAATACGTCTGAGCTCGTGCACTGCCGTGGCAGTGGAAGGAGGGTAGAGCAGGACACTGGTCAACCTATAGGTGGTGTGAAAATATTTTTCAAAGGGGGAAGGCAGGGAGGGAGGGAGGAAAGAGTCAAGGAAAGGTCTGACTGCTGGGTTTAATGAGCCTGAGCAGTGAGGTTCCAGTCCAGCTCCACTGCAGCAAACATCCAGGCTGTGCCTTGATGGGTATCACAATGTTGGGAGCGTGAGACATCCCCCATGAGCAGCGTGGTCCCCACCAATCCACAAAAAAGCCACGGAGGGGGCCATAAAAAGGGCAGCGGTGTAGGCAGCAGGCTTAGTCCCCGAGAAACGCTGTGGGGCAGGAAACGAGCAGCTGGTGAAGCATCACCTCTGCCCCTGCAGTGCCACAGGAGGGTCGCGGGCAGAGCGAGGGGCTGGGCACCCGGGCAGGAGGGGCGGGCGGCTGGGCAAGGACGCGGGTGGGAGGCTCCGAGTCCGTGGGATGGCAATTAGCACAGTGGGTTTTCTTATAATTGGGATCATTTGTTCTCCCAGTTTTTCTCCTGCGAACTGATTTCATGCCAGAGGGAAGCTGTGTGACTCACACCTTGCCATGCCAATTAGCTGATAAACATCGAATGTAAACAAAGATGGCCTAATTAAGACTAGTCGCCCAACCTCTACATGCATCTTGTCAAAATCCCACCAGCCTTTCACATCCAGACTTATTTTCTTGTTTGCTGGGGCTAAATTAGCGGCTTTGCACAAGAGCCTCTTATCTTTGGGAGAATCTCGGGGCAGGTAATGAGGAAAATTGGGAGCCGGCCACAGGAGCGGTGCGGTGTCACCCCCTCCGTCTCGGCAGGTGCCTCATGCCAAGGCTGAGGGCAGGGATTTGTCTGCCACTGGGTAATGCTGGAGGCTGACCCAGCAGCCACATCCTGAGGTATTCACTCAATTTGTCTTCCCGAGCGCTACTATCTGCACGTGGAATCTGTAATGTGTGTGTCTCCTGCTGCTCTCACCTGCTGTGAAAATTCATCAGTCAGAGCCCCCGGCTTACCACGGGCCCGGCCCCCGGCTTGCAGCCCGGGGAGTTATTTGCACTTTGGAGCCGAGGTGTGCGACAGCCACACATCCCAGCAGCAGCGTTTCACACCCACTTCGCGCCGGAGCGCAGCGTCACGCAGGTGAGCTGTGGCAAAGGAACCAGCTCAGGGAGGCTTTTTTCCTCCAGGAGGGATCCCAGTGAAATCCATAGGGTTGTTTCGTGGCACTATAAAAATTTTAGAAGGGCCAGAAATATCAGGGGATCACCTGGACCGTCCTTCTGCACGAAGAGAAGATCCTCTGAGACGCCCACGGCCCGTCCCAGCAGCCTGTCCTGCACCTCATTGGCCTTGCTGTCAGGGAGGACACGCCTTTGGTCTGAACCGAGCCCCTCTGGCACACGCTGAGCCCGTTTGCTCCAGTCCTGCCCAGCAGGAGCACAGGCAGCAGCCTTCCCTTGTGTCACCATCCTTAGTGAACTCAAAGGTTGTTATAATCTCTTCCTCCTCAGCACCTTCTCCTCTTTAAGCTCAGCAACTGCAGGTCATTGATCTATTCCTCATAAATCCTGTTTTCCAAGCCTTTCATAATTCCCAGTGCTCTTCAAGCCTCTCTGTTGCTCCTAAAGCAAAACACCCAAACGGGAGCGTGGCACCCCCCTGGCTGTGCTTCACCTCATCCCTGATTGCATCACTCCTGTCCCTCCTCCGTTGCACCTTGCTCCTTCCAGCCCAAAATAGTCATCCTGAATGCCATCCCACCTCCCTGCATGGCACTGGTCCCCTTTCTTTGGGCCACCTGAGACTGGAACTGGGTAATAGCAGTTCCCCTATCTAGGACAGCAGTGACCATTTAGCAGGGGCTGGTTGCAAGGCTGGCCATCCTCAAGCCAAACCCATTGCCAGCTCAAACTGGCACTGAATGCACATCTACTCTTGTGGCTGGGGGTTTGCAGGGTCTCTTCAAACACTCCACATCACCCAGCCTTGCTCAAGAAAACTTCCTGAGAAGATCTACCTTCCTGAAGTGGGAGAAAGCAGGAGGCAGGGGTCCATCCACCGCTTCTCTCCACGTGGCAGGACTTCCCATGTCATAGAAAAATAACTGGAGTGATTTGAGATAGTTTGTTCCTGACAAATCCCTACAGGTAACTTCCCCCTCGGGTGTCTACAAATAGTTGTGCGATTATTTGTTCCAGCATTTTCCTGGGGTGAAAACCGTGTTGCCTTGTCTAAAACTCACCAGTGCCTCTTTTCCCAGTGCAGAGGCCCTCAACAAGCCCTCAGTGAAAGCTGTTAATGGCTCTGAGCCCACTGCAGCCCCTTTGCTAACCATCCCAGGCAGCGGGGGAATAACCTCTGGCACCGTGTCCGTGAGAGCAATAAAGCACTGCCGATACTTCCCTGCCTCCTGCTAAAGATTACAGGAGAGAACTCAGGGAAAATCCTGGTTTAGTCTGATTGACCTGGGGGCTCATTTATCCACACGTGAGAGAGGGGTCTGCTCCTCTGAGAGGAGGCAGCAGTCAGCTGTGCCTCGTGCTCACCCATCTTTTCCATGGCCAGTTACACAGTTCGGGTCAGCACCCCCCTGAATGGCCAGGTTCAATGGAAGGAGAGATGAGGGAATGCAGGAAAGGCAGACATAATGCAGCTGTGAAGGATGACCAGTCACAGCCTCTGTCAGCAGCATTTCCTCCCCAGCCCCCTGCTTGGAGGCACTCCAGAAATGAGCACAGAACACTCCCCACTGGTCTGACCAGGTTGGGAAGTAGGACTGGGTGGATCAGTTCTTTAAGTGGGAATGGGATGTACACATCTCCACACAGCAAACAGAAGTAATTCTGACATCGTTTATTCAAAGACCCTTACGGCCAAAACTTCAGATCTTTGAAAGTTATCTGCCTTGCAAATTATACAAATGCTGGGCACTGCTTCCCAGAGTATCCCAGAAGTGGTACCTGGCTGGAGGAGTGAGTGAAGAAGCTTCACACAAAACTGCTGGTGTCCCAAGGGGTGCAAACACATAGAAAATCAAGCAGAGAAATCCAGTGTGGGTGTACTCACAGCTCACATCAGCTTACAGCACAGAGGTGAAGGTGTGAAGATACCTCAGTGGTTTTAATGGGTAAGTCATCTAATATGTACTAAAAAACCAATTTCATGTCTGTTCAACACTCTGATGGGGTTCTGGGGAAGACAGTAACGTGTTTTCAATAACACGGAAAGCAGGCCCTTGTCGGTGGTGTCAGCAGGAAGTTTTTATATTTCATGGACTTACTATTGTCTAAAAGCATTTTGGAAAGAGTTTACCAGCTAATCAGCAAAGTAACATAATTATGCCAGATGACAAAGCGTTTCACATGTTTGAGTTTCTCCGCTGGCAGGGCTCAAAACAACGTGTGGCTCAAAACTTTTTAAATTCCAGTCAGATCCCGCATGCTCTCCCCACTGGCCTCCAGCTGACTCATCCTTTTCAGAATATTTCTTTTCATTACTGTGTCTGCAGGCTGCACATCCCAGAGCTGGAGCCAGACCGAGCTGGTGCTAGCCAGTGTGGTGAACCAGCATTTCTCCGTGGTGCTTTCATCGGCTTCCACTGAATTTCAGCTCGTACTGGAAAGGACAGGGAAAGAACAATCAGGCTCTCTAGGGATGAGGAGCGAGCTTTGTGTCTGTGGCCCCGTGGAGGACTGCTCCATGGACACAGTAGGGAAGGAGAAGCAGTGGGAAAGTGTGATTGAAGCACAGAGGGGACCTGCAGCAGGTCCCAGTGGCAGCATCCCTGTGGGAGCTGTGGCTGCCTCCCCATCCCCACCTGCACAGCCTGGGCAGATGCCACAGGGACGCTGGGGGGGAGATGACCCTCACAATTTACAAATGAGGTCGAAGCAACCTGGTGCCAACCCCATCCTGGTGTCCCTTCCCTGAGGTCCCACAGCAGTGGAACCCCTCAGGCACATCGGTGTCCATCTCCTGAGGCTGCAGTCCCTGTGCCACGGCTCCCACGTGCCAAGTGGCCCTTTCTCTGCGTGAGAACCAAAGGGACAACGATGCTCATCATCCAGAAAAGCACCATGCAAGTAGAAATGGAAGGTTTCCAGTTCCTAAAGAGCTACCAGCGAGCACTTCAAAAGTGGCATTAAAGAACACTTTGAAGTACAGCCCACGAGTTGAAAAAAAAACGCATTTGGGGGATAAATCCATATCTCATTCCAAAGAAACAAACTAAGCTGCATTTTACTAAATATAGCCATGTAAGGCACAGCAAAACTCATCAAAACTCTCAATCATATCTCCCCAAGAGATGTGTTGTGACAGGAGACCAGCAACCCCATGAAAATAAGGGCTCGGTATTCCGGTACTTACACGCACGAGTTACCTCTGTAGTGTAAGCAAAGCCACTGGATCAAACACTTGCAGGATTAGACCCCTCACAGCTCCCACCAGATCACTTGGCAGGATCTTTCCCACCAGACTCACGCTCCCAGCAGGCTCCCAGCACTTCCTCCGTGCCGATGGAGAGTCTCCGGAGCTCGGCTTTTCCGTCATCGTGGATCAGGCAGAAAAGTAACGTGAGGGGGAAAAAAAAAAGCTTTATTGATTCTGTTATACGAAATGATCCCCTCTGCAGCACAGTTTACACTAAGCCTCCAAATCTGACATCTCTTTGAAAGCCCTCTTAATATATCCAATTATAGATTTTCAGCAACTTTGTGGAATGTCGGCTTTCCCGGCGACTGACCCCGGAAAACACCATTGAAATCAGGAGGGATTTTGCTATTGAGCTCAGTGGGGGAGGATCAGGTCCTACATAATTTTATTGTCAGCAATGATGACCTCTCTTCACAAATGAAGAATGCCCATCCTGAACCATGGCCTTCGGAACGTAAACCATTTATTTTTATAGCTGGATCCTTCCCCAAGTGGGATATTTTGTGCATGGTTAACTTATCCCAGGGCTTTAAATGCTTGCCAAGTGGCTTTAATAGCAGGATGTTGTTTAAAAAGATTGGGAAGGATTGTGGGCAGTAATAGAGATAATTGCCAAGGAGAGATAAATGAATCTTCAATCTCAAACCAACTTGGCTTTATCGTTGGGTCAGGAGGGAAGATCCAGAAAAATCCCCTGTCTAAGACTAAATGTGTAATGATAGTTTGGGATTTAGGGAAGTTGGCAGCCGTCGAGATTTTTTGATAAAAACATCTTTGGAGGCTTAATACAGGTTTGCAATTCCATATAAAGGCATGAAATCCCCTTTTCACTCCATTTGGCATCATGAAATAAAAAAGCTGGAGGTGAATTTCTGGGAGAGGAGCAGACAGCAAGTGACATCCTGAACTAAGAGTTTGGCAGGTGGCACCAGGGCAGGGGAACTGAAGGGGCTGAGCACTGATCCAAGCAGGTCAGGAGTGTTTTGAAGGACACAAGTCACCTGCAAGGGATACAGGTGTCCCCAGGATGCCCCTCAGTGCCTCTGGACTGCTCCACAACCACCCCTCAGCCACCCTTTAACCCCTGGAGCAGCTGGAGGGGGCAATGCATGCCAGACCCAGAGCTTCCCTCTCTGCTTTGGAGCTAGCAGAAAAAGCATGTCCAGGACATATTTAAGTGTATTTATTTATTTATTCATTCACCAGGGAGAGGAGGAGGTTGGAAGCCAACCATTTTAATGAGTAATTATCTTACCTTACCAAGCAGAATAAGGTACTGCATGACACAGCAACTTTCCAGGTCAACCTTTTTAAAAACGAGTTGCCACATAAAGAGTGTTGAAAAGGAAAAAAAAAAATAAGGACTGACTTCAGACAGGTCTCTCCTGCTAGGATCTGGGGGGTCTGAGAGGAGTGTCAGCTTTTCTCCCCCTGTGACATCCTCTCTTCCCTCGCCTGCTGCCAGACAGTGCCCCAGGCTGCAGGACCCTTGCTGCTCCCCAAGGTCCAGGCTACCCGAGGTGACTCCTGCAAACACTCACAGGGCTTTTAAAAGAATGGGGAAAAGCATTTTAGAGAGAGATTACTTATTTTTCAGCCAAAGCCTTACCCAGGGACGGAGGGAGGACTTCTGGGATGTAATCAGTCAATGTGGAGCACTCACGGGGCTTTCATTAGAGTGGAAAAGGCCTTTTAGTGAATTATAACTTATTTTTCAGCAAAGATCTTTTCCAGCTCAGGGTAGGGCTTTCCCAGTCATCCTCTTAACTGGGCTACTTTTGTCCTTTCCAAAGCCTACATTCCCAGCTACGGGAAATAACATGGAGGAAACCCAGAAGGATTGTACAAGGAGAAGCCTGACAAAATGATTTCTCTCATTATGATCTGAACAGGAAACAGTGACCCAATTTTTCCAAGGGCAATAGTAAAAAAGGCAAAAAAAGGCAAAAAGAGCAATGTGACACAAGCAATATAAAATGGGACGTCTTTGGATTGAAGAGTCACTCTTTCAAACCACCCAGCTGCTTCCCATGTGTGCAATTGCCCCTAAGAGTCAGATAAAAGCTGTGGAAGAGGTGAATGGTTTGTTATGTGTAAGGTCTAGCAGGAGAGTTGTTTACAAAAATAAAATGAGATCAAAACCAGGCTGTGAAATAAAACTGGGCCGAAACCATCCCAAACCACGAAAACCAAAACCCCCGGCCAGCGAGCGCAGCCGCGTTACCCCGAGGGAGAGCCTCCTTGCTGGTGTGGGAATTGCAGCCCATCCCTGGCTCAGGGATTTGCATTTCCAGGCTCTCAGCCCTGCTCTGGGGAAGGGGTGCAGCCTCCCCACCCGCAGGCCCTCGGCTGGACTCGCCACTGCCCCGGGCTGCTGTTCACAGCCCGCTTGCCTTTAACGCGGACATGCTCGCACTTGGCGCCTTGTTGGGAGCCGTGGGTCTGGTGATCATGTTTATATGGCTGACACCCAGACCTGCCTGCCTGTTCCTGTGGATTCTCCTGAAGTGCTGTCAGGGCTTATTACCTGTCTGTCTGCCTTCAAGCCTGGGTGACTTTTAATTTTTTGAAGCTTACTGCTGGGAAAACACAATCGTTTCAGAGAGGTTCGGTTCACCTCCTGGATGTAGGGATTTATGGTATATAATACTGTAGCTCAGGCAGCTTAGGAGCTGGTTTCCCTGCAAGGCTCCTAAAAATGGGCTTATTTAATCTGAAATAAACCTTTTCAGGAGTGAAGGGAAAATGTCTTCACCGGATTTCGGAAACATCCCCATCCTCAGCTCCGTGTCGCTTTCCAGGTTGAGGAGCCCTCGTTCATGCCTCAGTCTAATCCAGAGTTGTGTATTGGAGCTCAGTGATAATTGGAAACTCTTCTCACTCCAGCATTTTCAGCTGTTGTAAAAGTCTGCAGCTAATGTCATAACAAGAATTAAACTGTCTCATCATATTACACCCATCTTAGCTGACTTCGCTGGCTATTAAGGTGACAGCGCATTGATTTAAAATTTGTGTTAATTGTTCACCCCTTCTTGCAGAGGCTTTCTTGGGGGTTTTGTAGCAACCTGCAGGCTTTCTGTAGCTGTGGATTATCTTTGTGTTCAGCATTATATGGACTTAAAAAAATATCCCCAGTGTCTGGATCACACCACCTAATACCTCAGCCCATGGATTTCTTTGGTGCATATGTTCCCTGCATAGGTCACTTTTAAAAATAAGACAGTGGAGAGAGTATGGCTGGCCTTGATCTTACAAGACTTTAAGGGGACTTTTTTCCCCTTCTCTGATATTTATTTACACTTGCTGCTTTCTGTTTTCTGGCTACTGATAGAAGGGGTGGTGTTTTTTTATAAAGGTATTATTCTGCCTACCAAACCTTTCACCTTATGAGTTTAACAGAGAAAATATTACCCACCAAAACAGACCCTACAGCCCATCATCCTCAGGCTTCCACTTTTGGGCTGAATAAATCAATCCCCATGTAAGCCCGTGGTAACAAAGTTTTTACCTAGAGCTGGGAATGGAAATTGCTTTGTGCCATATGCTGTCTCTCTGGCACAGAATGAGCATCACCTCAACCAGAATTTGGTATGCTCTGTGACTGCAAGACTGGAAAACAGGAGGCATTCTCTTTCTTTTCTATGATCTAGTTCTTCAAATCCATAATCAGTGTATTTCTCCATAGATATCTGAAAAAAATAATCCTTTATTTTCTCCAAGACTATGAATGTTTTTCACCCCTTTCACTGTGGGCTGAAACATTTCTCACTTTCTGCTCCCCTTTGTTGTGTTTTCTCCCACTGGACTGGAGCAGCTACTGAATGGGAAATGGGAAGATGTAAACTTGCCTTAACAACAAAAAAATTCTTATTTAAGGGAAAAAGGTAAGTAATCAGGTAAGTAATAAATATTTATTTCTGAGCTCAAAATCCCATTGACCTCATCAACTGTTTTTTGTCCCAGATGTCAGGCACTACGGAGCAGACCTCGGGCTCATTCTTGGAACATGACCTTAGCTAATGGACATCTTCCTAAGGAGACCCACTCTGCTTTCCCCTGGCAAGAATTGCTAATCTCATAACCAGCTCTTCCCTCACCCCATCTCCCACTAGGTCTTTTTTTGCTTTTCAGTCAAAAAAAAATGAACTTGTTCATGAACTGCAACCAGACTTTACAATTCTCCAGCGGCCGGTACATTTTGCACAGTTTATAGCTTATTAACATGATTGTGGAGTTGCAAAACTATTCCTGGTTATTTGAGTTCCCAGCGTTTATTCCCGGGGAAAACCAAAGCCTCCCAGCTGTCATTAGAGAGCACTTCATTAGCAAACAACATTCAGTATTTATATTTTGAGCAGCGAGTGCCGCTCGCTCGTATGAATAAAGCATGTGCTCCGCCAGGCCCTCGCTGGCCCCGGCCAGGGGCGGCAGCTCCGCTCGGCAGCGCCGGGAATGCGGCGGGGATGGGCTCCGGCAGCGCCCGCAACAAGTGCGGCTGCGGGCGGCAGCGGGGCCGCTCTCCCTCCGGGACCGCTCTCCCTTCCAGGACCGCTCTCCCACCGGGACCGTTCTCCCACCAGAGCCGCTCTCCCTCCGGGCCGCTCTCCCTCCGGGCCGCTCTCCCTCCGGGCCGCTCTCCCTCCGGGCCGCTCTCCCTCCGGGCCGCTCTCCCTCCGGGCCGCTCTCCCTCCGGGCCGCTCTCCCTCCGGGCCGCTCTCCCTCCGGGCCGCTCTCCCTCCGGGCCGCTCTCCCTCCGGGCCGCTCTCCCTCCGGGCCGCTCTCCCTCCGGGCCGCTCTCCCTCCGGGCCGCTCTCCCTCCGGGCCGCTCTCCCTCCGGGCCGCTCTCCCTCCGGGCCGCTCTCCCTCCGGGCCGCTCTCCCTCCGGGCCGCTCTCCCTCCGGGCCGCTCTCCCTCCGGGCCGCTCTCCCTCCGGGCCGCTCTCCCTCCGGGCCGCTCTCCCTCCGGGCCGCTCTCCCTCCGGGCCGCTCTCCCTCCGGGCCGCTCTCCCTCCGGGCCGCTCTCCCTCCGGGCCGCTCTCCCTCCGGGCCGCTCTCCCTCCGGGCCGCTCTCCCTCCGGGCCGCTCTCCCTCCGGGCCGCTCTCCCTCCGGGCCGCTCTCCCTCCGGGCCGCTCTCCCTCCGGGCCGCTCTCCCTCCGGGCCGCTCTCCCTCCGGGCCGCTCTCCCTCCGGGCCGCTCTCCCTCCGGGCCGCTCTCCCTCCGGGCCGCTCTCCCTCCGGGCCGCTCTCCCTCCGGGCCGCTCTCCCTCCGGGCCGCTCTCCCTCCGGGCCGCTCTCCCTCCGGGCCGCTCTCCCTCCGGGCCGCTCTCCCTCCGGGCCGCTCTCCCTCCGGGCCGCTCTCCCTCCGGGCCGCTCTCCCTCCGGGCCGCTCTCCCTTCCAGGGCCACTCTCCCCTCCGGGGCCTCTCTCCCACCGGGCCGCTCTCCCACCGGAGCAGCCCCGCGCAGCTCGTCTGTACCGAACGTGAACTCCTCTGCCTCCGCTGCGCCCTAACCGCGCTTTGAAAGCCTTTTGTTTCGGCCCTGTTTTGATGAACTTCTTTCCCTTTGATGTTCATCTGGAGTTTAACAGCGATAAAAGGCGCACAATGGCGAGATTGTGGAAGGGGAAAAGGTGCTGGGAGAGCACAATGCGGCGCATTATCCCCTGGCTCCCCTGTGCCGCTGGCTTGGCAGGCGGCAGCGGGAGCGAGCCGGGGTGACCGCCTGGCGTCCCGGGCTCGGGCTGGCTCCCGCCGCAGCGACACCGCCCTGGGCTCGGGGACAGGAGCGGGCACAGCCGGGCCCCAGGGAGGGGTCGCTGCTGCCAGCGCCCAGCCCGTGGAGCCGCTGTGACTCTGCAGGCCCTGTCCCAGTTCGGGGCATCCTGCCCGAAGGTCTCCCCCAGCCTCAGGGAGCAGTGGGCAGCCTCAGTTGATGGCACCACGGGAGCCTGATGCATCCCAGCTTCCCCACTACACACGGACATCCCACATCAGCGATTCCCACACCTCCTCAGCCTCCAGCACAGGGGCTGAAAGTCTGAGGAGGCCCCGTGTGAAGCACCAGGATGCTCCCGGGACCGGGTGGCACTCCAAGCACGGTGCCAGCCTCTTCCCAAGCTGCCAGCCCCTGGCTCTGTCGGGTTTCCGAGGGGCAGGTGATACTTGATGTTGTTTGGGGTCAGGCTCTTCTGAGGGCACCTCGGTTCCCCTTCAGATACATATTTCCAGTCTGTCTGACCTGAAAAGGAGTCTCCAAAAGCAGGAGACAGAGGGGAGCCCGAAATGTGCTATTTTTATCTTCCTTCTACAATTTTGTGAAAGGCACTGATGAACCATTTCAGAAGGCAAGGGGGGGCAGCAGGGCCAGCAGCCACCATGGCCAGTTCTGACAGTGTCCCAGGCCAGTGCTCATTTCTCCCTGCCCTTTTCTCCCTGTCCAGGCCCTCCTCAGGTTTGAATCAGCAGCCCCAAGGCCCAAGTCTCTATACAAATTCTTTGTGCCCTTAAATTCCTGGCACCACCCTCTTGTTCCCCCTCCGGTGACATCTTCAAGCAGCCGAGGCTGGTGCCACCTGCCCGGATGTCACCGTGCAGAGGTGCCCTGCAGCACCCAGGAATTCACAGGGAAAGGGCAGTGCCCGACTGCACTGGGTGCCCCTGGGGGCTGGCAGACCGTGACTCTGGTGTGGCTCCTTCCCCTCCCAGCCCCAGCCCTGCCCCGGGGCAGCTGCTGCTTTCAGCCGTGTCACCCCTGGGCACACCCCGGCACATGCCAGCCCAGGGAACATCCCGGCACAGCCAGCCCTGGACACATCCCGGCACAGCCAGCCCTGGTCACATCCCAGCACAGCCAGCCCAGGGAACATCCCGGCACAGCCAGCCCTGGACACATCCCGGCACAGCCAGCCCTGGCCACATCCCGGCACAGCCAGGGTTGGGCACATCCCGGCACAGCCAGCCCTGGACACAACCTGGCACAGCCAGCCCGAGGCACATCCTGGCACAGCCAGCTCTGGACACAACCCG
>VZRX01003473.1:0-59036 GCA_013398075.1 Notiomystis cincta
TGGGCCCTGCTGGGTCAAGGGGTCTTAAGCAGAGTCCCAGCCAAGCGTCCCGGAGATGGTGAGCTGGTCTGGGATGAAGAAACGAGCCAAAATGAGTCCAAAAAGGAATAGAAGTCACTGAGGCAGATCTCAGTCCTTCTCCAGCCAAAAGGTTGAGAGCAAACCCCCCCTCCTCTGCTACAGCAGAGGGGAAAAAAAAGTCTCAAGCCGGGTGAAAATCTGTGAACATTCCGGCTGCAAGGTCAGTGAGCTGCTCTGAAGGGTCCTCCTGGCAGTAGTTTAAAGGTACAAAAAAAACCTTCAAGCAGGCGATGGGGAATACAAGATTGTCACAGAATCACCACAAGACACAGAGGCGGAAATAGGGATATAAAGCATGATAGGGGAGGGAAGGATTCTTACAGGAAAGCTGGAGAGGGATTTTTCACAAAGCCGTGGAGTGATGGGATGAGGGGGATGTGCCTTAAGCTGAAGGAGGGCAGGGCTAGATGAGATATTGAGGAAAAATTCTTCCCTGGAGAGGGTGGGAAGGCCCTAGCACAGGGTGCCCAGAGAAGCTGTGGCTGCCCCTGGATCCCTGGAAGTGTCCAAGGCCAGGCTGGACATTGGAGTTTGGATCAGCCTGGGATAGTGGAAGGTGTTCCTGCCCATGGCAGGGAGTGAAACACCAGCTCCACACTGCTGCCCTGCTTCCTTAAGAGGGAAGATCCCTAAACCCTGAGCAAACGAGCTCTGTGGATCTGTGTGTTTCTCAACTGCATGTTCAGAGTATTTTGTGGTGGTTTTTCTACAGAGCATCTACTTCTGAGCGTGGATAATTCTGCGTGTACAGAATAAAACCCCCCAGCTTGTGTTTCTAATGGTGTCCATGAAGGAAAACCAGCTTTGCCCCAGCTGGTTTTGTCCATGGTTTTTGACGTGTGTTTAGGGAACTTAAAAGCTGAGGCAAAGTGCAGGGCTGGTGTCTCCAGCACTCATGGCCATGGGGCTGCCTAATTGTTCCCTGTGTGTGGTCACAGCCTCATGTCCTGTGGAGCTGATCCTGCCCATAAACAGCCAGGGTTTGTTTGAGTGGAAATGAACTGAATCAAGGAGAGACCTGGCTGGAGGGCAGCAAACAAACTCACAAAAGCCACTCCAAACTCCCCTCTGTTCTACATCTCCTTCAAAGTATGGAGGGAATAATTCAAACTGCCTGAAGTAATCTGTAATCCGACACATCTCTATGGAGCTCCAGATGATGGAATTTGTGGTGGTAATCGTGATTTAAGGAGTAAAATAACCTGCAGCCTGTCGATAATTTGTTCTCTTCTTGGCATCACTACAGTTTTTAATTTCTTGGGGTGAAAAAATCAGCCATCCTTTGAAACCTTCAAGGTGCTGCTTCTGCTTTCTGTGGTGTTTTTCAGGACATGGCACTGAGATTGTGAGAACCGTGTGCATGGCATGTCCCAAACTGCCAGAAACCCCCCCAGGCCCTGCTCTGCTGCCTGGTTTTTGGGAGGGTAGGGGCAGCAGCTCCCTGGGTGATTGTCCCTCTGGTAGGACAGAGCTCTGCTGATGGCTCTCACTTCTTTGTCTGCTTTGCCCAGAAGCTTATGGACACTGTGAAGTGTGCCTTTCACTGGCAGAGCTGCCCAAGCAATTTTGAAACCCAGCTCTTGCTTCCAAGCAAGACCAGGAAGGTGTTGTTTTAACCAGCTGTGTCCTATTTTTCCTGCTTCTTTTCACCTCTCCCAGAGTTTGTGCTGCCCATCTCCCTTCTCACAGCAATTCCATGTTCTCTGCCCCAGGAGCTGCCTCCTTTGCAGCCAGCTCTCAGCTCCTTATCGCTCTCTTTACCTTCCTGCTGGGTTTTGGTGGCTGACACTGATCAGGGGATTTTATTGATGCTCAGCAAGATGAATGGGAGTGTGCATCTAGGGAAAAAGTTTGTGGTGCCTTCGCAAGCCAAACCCAGGAATACAAATGTCTAAGGAGGATCCTTGTTTCCCAGAGCTGATCATCCTTACCCAGGAGCCTGTTTCTGCTCTCATAGGGTCTCACAGGATGGGAGAGCTGGCAAATCACAGAATCATGGAATGGTTTGGGTAGGGAGAGATATTTAAACTCCAGTTCCACCACCTTCCACTATCCTAGGCTGCTCCAAGCCCCAGTGTTCAGC
Organism: Notiomystis cincta; assembly: GCA_013398075.1. Taxonomy (NCBI): domain Eukaryota; kingdom Metazoa; phylum Chordata; class Aves; order Passeriformes; family Notiomystidae; genus Notiomystis; species Notiomystis cincta. The sequence goes on from VZRX01003473.1 coordinate 2,165, forward strand.
TTGGCCTTGGAGACTGTCAGGGATCCAGGGGCAGACACAACTTCTCTGGNGTCACAGAATCACCACAAGACACAGAGGCGGAAATAGGGATATAAAGCATGATAGGGGAGGGAAGGATTCTTACAGGAAAGCTGGAGAGGGATTTTTCACAAAGCCGTGGAGTGATGGGATGAGGGGGATGTGCCTTAAGCTGAAGGAGGGCAGGGCTAGATGAGATATTGAGGAAAAATTCTTCCCTGGAGAGGGTGGGAAGGCCCTAGCACAGGGTGCCCAGAGAAGCTGTGGCTGCCCCTGGATCCCTGGAAGTGTCCAAGGCCAGGCTGGACATTGGAGTTTGGATCAGCCTGGGATAGTGGAAGGTGTTCCTGCCCATGGCAGGGAGTGAAACACCAGCTCCACACTGCTGCCCTGCTTCCTTAAGAGGGAAGATCCCTAAACCCTGAGCAAACGAGCTCTGTGGATCTGTGTGTTTCTCAACTGCATGTTCAGAGTATTTTGTGGTGGTTTTTCTACAGAGCATCTACTTCTGAGCGTGGATAATTCTGCGTGTACAGAATAAAACCCCCCAGCTTGTGTTTCTAATGGTGTCCATGAAGGAAAACCAGCTTTGCCCCAGCTGGTTTTGTCCATGGTTTTTGACGTGTGTTTAGGGAACTTAAAAGCTGAGGCAAAGTGCAGGGCTGGTGTCTCCAGCACTCATGGCCATGGGGCTGCCTAATTGTTCCCTGTGTGTGGTCACAGCCTCATGTCCTGTGGAGCTGATCCTGCCCATAAACAGCCAGGGTTTGTTTGAGTGGAAATGAACTGAATCAAGGAGAGACCTGGCTGGAGGGCAGCAAACAAACTCACAAAAGCCACTCCAAACTCCCCTCTGTTCTACATCTCCTTCAAAGTATGGAGGGAATAATTCAAACTGCCTGAAGTAATCTGTAATCCGACACATCTCTATGGAGCTCCAGATGATGGAATTTGTGGTGGTAATCGTGATTTAAGGAGTAAAATAACCTGCAGCCTGTCGATAATTTGTTCTCTTCTTGGCATCACTACAGTTTTTAATTTCTTGGGGTGAAAAAATCAGCCATCCTTTGAAACCTTCAAGGTGCTGCTTCTGCTTTCTGTGGTGTTTTTCAGGACATGGCACTGAGATTGTGAGAACCGTGTGCATGGCATGTCCCAAACTGCCAGAAACCCCCCCAGGCCCTGCTCTGCTGCCTGGTTTTTGGGAGGGTAGGGGCAGCAGCTCCCTGGGTGATTGTCCCTCTGGTAGGACAGAGCTCTGCTGATGGCTCTCACTTCTTTGTCTGCTTTGCCCAGAAGCTTATGGACACTGTGAAGTGTGCCTTTCACTGGCAGAGCTGCCCAAGCAATTTTGAAACCCAGCTCTTGCTTCCAAGCAAGACCAGGAAGGTGTTGTTTTAACCAGCTGTGTCCTATTTTTCCTGCTTCTTTTCACCTCTCCCAGAGTTTGTGCTGCCCATCTCCCTTCTCACAGCAATTCCATGTTCTCTGCCCCAGGAGCTGCCTCCTTTGCAGCCAGCTCTCAGCTCCTTATCGCTCTCTTTACCTTCCTGCTGGGTTTTGGTGGCTGACACTGATCAGGGGATTTTATTGATGCTCAGCAAGATGAATGGGAGTGTGCATCTAGGGAAAAAGTTTGTGGTGCCTTCGCAAGCCAAACCCAGGAATACAAATGTCTAAGGAGGATCCTTGTTTCCCAGAGCTGATCATCCTTACCCAGGAGCCTGTTTCTGCTCTCATAGGGTCTCACAGGATGGGAGAGCTGGCAAATCACAGAATCATGGAATGGTTTGGGTAGGGAGAGATATTTAAACTCCAGTTCCACCACCTTCCACTATCCTAGGCTGCTCCAAGCCCCAGTGTTCAGCTTGGCCTTGGAGACTGTCAGGGATCCAGGGGCAGACACAACTTCTCTGGGCTCCCTGTGCCAGGGCCTTCCCACCCTCACAGGGAACAATTCCTTCCCACTATCCCATCTCTCCCTGCCTTGTTAAAATCCAGAGCTTTGGGGTTCATGCGTCTGTTGTAAGTGATGGATGTGTTGGGAGAAGTGTGCCTGCCTCCCTCTGGGGGCTGGATGGGAGAGGGAGATCTGCTCCTGGCTGGGGTTCCCACAGCCTGGGAACACACTGAGGCTCTGTGTGGTGTGAGACAGCTGGGTGGAAGGGAGACACGTAAATTAGGGATACCAGGAAAACAAGCACGGCATCTGCAGCACAAAGGCAAGGGAGAAGTGCGAGGCTGGATCCGTGGTGGGACGCTTTTGGACGTGCCTGGCTTTCCTTCCTTCAGTTGGAAATCCAGCTACTGGGCTGCATTTTTTTTTCCTGCCTCATTCGTCATTTGGAGCATTGTTTGTGCTACCCTTGAACAGTAACTGCTGAAGCTTCTTCACTTGTGTGGGCAGCCCTGGAAGTCTGTTTTCCATCTTTCAGAAGATTCCAGCTAGTTAGGGTCCCTTTGTCATTCAATTTTCTCTTGTTTACCAGGGTATTAGGAAGCTGGAATGGAAGTAGTGTGTGTTTTGCCTTAGGAAACATCAGCAGTCCAGTCACCATTCCAGAAATTCCTCTCAATTCATTTTTTTTTCGTGTCTGTAGCAAAGCTCACAAGGCTGAACGCTGTAAATGTAAATCTGAAAAGGTCAAACCTCATGTATGCTGGAGACAGGAGCACAGGATGACAGCGATGCAGGGACACAGTGAATTTTAAACCATGGCTTGAGAACAATATGCTCAAAAAAACCTGTCCAAGGACAGGCCTTGACTATCGAGGCAGAGTTTGAGGGAAAGCAGTGAGGATTTATTTGAGTTACTCAGTGGATTCTTAATGTGCAGAAGAGAGGGATCAAACCACAGGGTGAGGCTGGAGATCAGGAAAAGGTCCTTCTCCCAGAGAGTGCTTGAGCACTGCTCAGGCTCCTTAGGGAATGGGCACGACCCCAAGGCTGCCAGAGCTGCAGGAGATTTTGGACAACACTCTCAGGGATGCACAGGATGGGATTGTTGGGGTCCCAGGAGCTAGGCTGGATGATTCTTGTGGGTTCCTTTCAGGATGCTCTGATTCTGTGGAAAAATGATTTGGATGAGTTCTTGCACAGAACTGCAGTGATGCTGGGATCAGCTTTGCCTTGATGCATTTTGAATTCTAGGAGCGAACACCCGTACCCAGCACTGAGGGAATCTCATCTGGATTGACAAATGTCAAGTGTTTTCAGCTGCTCCTTTGCTCGTGATGCACAAAGGATGAACAATTCCTGCTGGCTGGGTATTGGGGGGGATTGAAATGTGGGCCAGGATTGATTTTTTTGGGGAGGCCATTGATTGGCGCAGCTGGCTTGACAGGAATGTCAGCGTGGCATTGCTTCCGGACAGCAAAAGGCAGGGGGATGGATCCTCCATCAGTGGCTGGAGGAGGGCAACCCAGAAGTAGCTGTTGGTGTAAAACATTGGAGGATGCAGCCAGAACTGATGGAGGTATTTGCTATTCAGTAAATTCATAGTCAGTGTGGTTTCTCATTTTAAATCACAACCAGGTAGGATAATAGCTGCAGGCTCACAATGTGCCCTGGTTCTAGGGAATGGAAACTGAGCCTGCTTTTCTCCAGGCCCAGCACATTCTGATTTATTATGTTGGGCCCACTCCCCCATTTGCTGATCATATTTTCAATGTTTTCCCCCCCCCATGATAAGCAGGGCTGCAGAAGCTCTAAAAGAATTCTGATGGGTTTCTGGGAGGTGCCAGCTGGTTTTTGGCTTGGGGTACACTTTCGGCTTTAAGGTGAGAAATGGGAGAGAAATAACTCCAGATTAAGGAAAACAGCCCTGAAATCATCCCTCTTTTGCCTGACTGCTTCTCACTAAATGGTGCCTTAAGGAGTAACTTAAGTAGTAAACCCAAGTATCTTAATTTACCCTTTTCTGCCTATAATGATGAAGCAAAAAACAACATAATGACACAGAAATGAGTTAAAATGAAAAATCAAGGCCATTTTTTTTTCTTTTCCATGTATTTTTTGCTTACTAGGAACAGTGGCACTTCTTGGCACTGCTGTTGATACAGGTGGGCTGATTGTGCTGCCTGTAACTCTTATTCAGCTGTGGGGTTTAATTTCCTGCTCCTGTTGGGGTATGGGACTGACAAGCGCTCCAGGGCTGGAGCCCCTCTGCTCTGGAGCCAGGCTGGGAGAGCTGAGGGTGCTGACGTGGAGAAGAGAAGGCTCCAAGGAGAGCTCAGAGCCCCTTCCAGGGCCTAAAGGTACTCCAGGAGAGCTGGAGAGGGACTTGGGGACAAGGCATGGAGGGACAGGACACAGGGAATGGCTTCCCACTGCCAGAGGGCAGAGATGGATGGGATACTGGGAAGGAATCGTTCCCTGTGAGGGTGGGGAGGCCCTGGCACAGGGTACACTGTCTGCCCTTGGATCCCTGGAAGTGTCCAAGGCCAGGTTGGACAGGGTTTAGAGCAATCTGGGATAGTGGAAGATGTCCCTGCCTGTGGCAGGAATGTTGGAATGGGATGAGCTTTAATGTCCCTCCCAACCCAAACCACCTACTCACAATTCCATCTGGAGACCTCTGCTGAGTCCTTTTTAGAACATGTTTCCTTTTGTAGCACACAAAAAGTATTTCATCATGCTGATTGTTCACTCACAGAGATCTTCAGGGACTCAGAGGTCCCCCAGGTGCTGCAGCTTCTGAGGTTCCTGATTCCCTGTCAAAGCTGTCTCCAGACAGACCTGGAGCAATTTGGGCAGCCACGGCACTTTACAGAAGTGCAGCCTATGAAGTTTCGGTGCTCTTTAGCCCCCTGTGAAGGCTGCACCTTGTGGGTAGAAGTTCTCTGCCCTAAATGAATGGACAGTAATACTCATTAAAATGCCTTTTAATTTCATTTCTCCTCTTTGTCACGTCGTTTTGAACACGCACAAAGTCCCGCGTTGAGGGCGCACTTGGGGACAGGGTTTAGCGGTGGTGCTGAGTTGATGGCTGGACTCGATGCTCTTGGGGGGATGCCCTTTCCAGCCTTTTCTGTGATTTTGGGTTGGCCTTGTGGTGAGATGGACTTGCTTCTCCTTGGCTTGGAAACAGGACTTGCTCTTCTACGTGTGGGGAATTAGAAATATCCACCTTGAAATATGCCATTCTTGTGTTACCGTGTTTAATGCAATTGAAAATGCTTTTACTAAAGCAAATCCATATTACTGGTATTATCTACTATTACTGTATTAGATCGCCATGGAATAACGATCTATTGTGGTAAGGAAAGCCCATTATGCATTGCCAGGAGCATTTTCAGCTTGTGTTAACCCCTTCTATGTAGTGGAACCAGAATAAAGGGAGTTTCTGAGTGTGAGGGAGTTGTGGTTTGTGCCTTTCTGGTGGCACTGCTGATGTTCCTCTCTTGCAGCTTTCTGCTGCTTTCCTTGGATGAGTCCAAGGAGGTGCTGAGTGAGGGTAGGTGCTGGGAGCTGTGCTTTGGGTTGGGATTTGGTGGTCTCCATCCACAGTTCTCTGGGAGAAAGTGTCCAACTTCTTCATGGATCTGATTTAAAGGTAGTAATCCCCACAGAAATACTTGGTTTGAGTACTTCAAAGCAAAACAGTCTTTTTGATTAATGACTCCACGTTCTTATCTTTAATTAAAAGTAACCTTTGGTGCTTGGCACTTTCGGGGGGTTTGTTTCTTTTGCAGGCGAAGTGCCAATGCTGAAATTTGGAATATGGTCACTCTGGGCATGACTGGTTTTAATTGCATGATGGGTTTAATTGCTGTTTATTCATGTACTTCTGGGAGTGTTGAACTGATGGTTTTGATTTTGATTAAGCACTCTCTCCAGTTTTGTTTTGAGCGCCCTGAATTAGCACCTTGGGACAGGATTTGGATTTCTGGGTGCCAGTAATTTTGGGATCCAAACTTTGTACCCAGACTTCTTCAATTTTTACCTGCACCTGCTTGAAATCTGAGCAAAACAAGGAGAAAAGTCATCTTCCTCCCTTTCTGAGAGTGAGGGTGGCACTCAAACATGTCACCATTGTCTTCAGGCACAGGGTGACTTGCAGTTCAGGCTGCTCGTAAGCACGGTCAGCTGGTCTGTGATCCTTACAATGTTAGACCAAAAGGATTTTCCCCTGACATGCCACAGATTTTATGCTGCTACAGGCTTGGATGCTGGTATTGCATGTGAGGATGAGTTTTCCACCCTGAAAAATGGTGAGTGTAGCAGAAAGGGTGATGGAGCACTGGGAGAGTTTGGGGCTAGAAGCCTTTGGAGCCTGAAGGCCGCAGCTCCATCAAACCCAAGGCCTGATCTGTTTGCTGACCATCCTATTTCCATGTCTCTGTATTTATTTTCTTCCATGAAAAATCCCCCCTTTTTTTCCCTCTGCTCTTTCCAATTCTGCCATGTGCTCAGGGAGCTCCTGAGGCCAGAAGGCATCTGCTTACTCCTGAAATCCTGAATGGTTCCCATTGCCAGCAGTGCCCAGGGAGGGTTCCAAGCTTCAGTTCCCTTTGCCTCTGTTCTCCCTGCCCTCTGTTGCATCCAGGAATTTTTCCTGGGTTAGCAAGAGTGTAATGGGTTGCTGGGTAGGTGTCCTGACTTTCCTTTTCTGCATTGGGAAGGATCGGAATCTTTGGATGCAGCCTGCCTTGGAAATAGTTCATGGAATCATGGAATCTCCAGAGCTGGAAGGGACCCACAAGGATCACAAAATCCAGCTCCTGACCCTGCACAGACACCCCAACAATCCCACCCTGTGCATCCCTGAGAGCATTCTCCAAATGCCCCTGGAGCTCTGGCAGCCTTGAGGCCATGCCCATTCCCTGGGGAGCCTGGGCAGTGCCCCAGCACCCTCTGGGGGAAGAACCTTTTCCTGATATCCATCCAAACCCTCCCCAGAATCATCACTTGTGTGGGGTGGGTCAGTCTTATTCAGCCCCAGGGCTGGAAGGCAATCCTTTCTCTTTGCTTGCCATCACATACAGTTTGTTCCCTCCTGGAAGGAGGAAAGCCTTTTCTTCCCATGGCATCTCATTAGCTTGAACATCATGTCCTGTGAGTGCGTGGGTAGGAGCTGGAGCCTCGTTTGAAGCTGTGGAAGAGCCAGGCTATCTTTCAGCTGGATTTCTTCCTGACAGTTTATTCATCTGGAGAGAAGGGAAAATTAAGCAGGTTATTGAACCTTCTCTCCTGCCTTCAAGATGTGCTTCGCCTCTCTCTCGCTGCTGACAATCTCAGATTCTCAGATAATTTCAAGGTGCACCTTTTTTTTTTCTCCCCCCCCCCCCCCCCCCCACCTTGTTCCATTCTTGTATCAGCAATCAGTTTTGAGAAAACCTGCTGGAATATCAGTTTGGATCAAGGGGGCATTCTGTCTGTGAGTTTGTGGCTCTCCAGCAGGGACTCATGCACTCTGAATAGTGGGTGACTGGGGAGTGGCCGGCTGCCAGCAGCACCTCTCCCATTGAACGCTGAGGGAGTCCTGGGGAGTTGGCTTTTTTTTTTTTACTGTGCTGAAGTTCACAGGACCTGTCTCAGCAGATTAAACACCTCGCTTTGATAACGCTGATCTCCCGTAGAAACATTTAACTGGGAGGGTGGAATCCTGCCTTTACCCTGCTCGCCTCCCAAGAAGGATGGAAAATTTTACCCGCTTTTGTTAAAAGGCTGCATTAAAACTTTAAAAAAAAAAAAAAAAGAGCTCAGCACCACGCAGGGAACAGGAACATTTTGTAGAATGGCTCTGGAAGGAGCCTGTTGGTTGAACATAATATTCCAGAGTGAAGTTAAATGCTTGGACTATGCTAATTTCTTGAGGACAGTCACCTTTTCAGATGGATTGCACCCTGCAGATGGTGGCAGATTGTGCCCTCCTCCACTCCTGCCAGGAGCGTGTGCTCACTGACAGAATCAAAGCAGCAAAAGGATGAAGCTCTCCAGAAGAGCTGATGAATCTCTTGCCTTTAAAATTGAAGTGCTTTGTGCCAGGGAAAATATCTATGAATATATTTATAGTCATGAACAGTGGAGTCTCGGCTCCTTCGTTGCAAGTGGGGAAATTTCTGTTCCACCAAGTCTGTGAAAGTGGAATCTACTTTTAGATGCTTTGAAATGGGAGTCTGGTTTTTCTTTTTTTTTTTTTTTTTTTTAATCCAGGAATTAAAAATATCTGAAGTCCAAATTTTAGAAATCTGTACATAATTGACACAAAGATGATATACACAGACAATCCAAACCTGCAGATAATGGCAGGTATTATGGAATCCCAGAATCCCAGAGAGGTTTGGGCTGGAAGGGACTTAAATAAGCTCATCCAGTGCCACCCCTGCCATGGGCAGGGACACCTTCCACTCTCCCAGGCTGATCCAAGCCCTGTCGAACCTGGCCTTGGACACTTCCAGGGGCAGACACAGCTTTTCTGGGAATTCCATCCCAGCCCCTTCCCACCCTCACAGCCATGAATTCCTTCCCAGTATCCCATCTCTCCCTGCCCTCTGGCAGTGGGAAGCCATTCCCTGTGTCCTGTCCCTCCATGCCTTGTCCCCAATCCCTCTCCAGCTCTCCTGGAGGCCCTTTAGGCCCTGGAAGAGGCTCTGATGTGTCCTTGAAGCCTTCTCTTCTCTTGCCCAGCTGCCCCAGCCTGGCTGCAGAGCAGAGAGGCTCCAGCCCTTGTGATAAGAGAATTATCCCAGGAATAGGTGGACAGGAATGCTTTTCCTAGTGTTGTTCCTGGTTGGCTCTCTATGGGATGAGGCTGGGATAAAGGGAAGTGCTTTGCCAAGTGCCAGGCTGACTCTGCGGGCAGCGTCTCACCTGGGACTGATGCAACATCAGGACGTGGTGGATGCTGCAGCATCCTGGGGATGTCTCAGCACCCTGGGGACACTGAGAATGGCGGCGGTGGAAGCCCTGAGCTTTGTGTTGGGGTTTGCTTTGCACTGGACAGGAGGTGGTGTGGGATGGCCACCAGCAGAGGCCTTCTGGCGCTGTCCACAGTGAAGAGACCACGGGACATGGCTCGGCCTGAAATAGAGCCAGGCCTGGGACACAGCTCCGTGCCTGGGAATGTCACTCCATGGGCGGTGCCTGCAAGGGGAGAATCAGAGCTCAGCCTCTCCTCCTGACACCACAGAGGCACCGTGGGCTCGGGCTGCTCAGGAGCAGAGCGCCCAGGGACCTGGGCTCCCACTGCTGCTGCTGCAGGGTCAGGGCACCGCTGCTTCACGGGAGGCCGTGTCTGCCAGGTGGGTGTTGGGTGCTGGATGGGAGCAGGTGGATCCCTTGAGTTCCTGTCTTTTCTGAGCCATCCTTGGTGTCTCAGGTGCTGCAGGTGATTGGGATGTTGTTACTGCTTAGCTCTGATCTTACCTATCCTTCCATAGTTTTTTCCTGTGGACCGAGGGAGCTGATTTCAAAACCAGTTAGAGAAAAATGGAATGAAAACCAGCATTAAATACAGGGTTTCGTTTTCGCTTGGAGGGAAAAATAGGCGTGGAAAATGTAGTGTGCGTTCTGTTTCTGTAACGTGTTTTATTTTTCCTTCCCTGCATTTGTTATTGAGGGGTTCTGGCTTTCCTCTCCCAAAGGGGAAGGGGAGGAAATCTCCTGGAATGGACAGCTCCTCATTCTTGCAGTAATTATGCCAGTGGGTATTAACCTCTTGGATGGAGGGGCTGGGTTACTCGGAACCTTGGATGGCTTGCATTTACATGTCAAGGATTATTTTATTCCCGTGGATTTCCAGAGTGACACATCTTCTCAGTTTGGTGAGGATGAAGTCATCGGAGTCTGCTGAGGAGGCTGAAGATTGTCATGCTTAGGAGGAGTTGCTTTATCCTCCCACTGCAAAGAATTAAGGAAAATAATGGCACAGGAAGCGGAATACAATCCTTCCAGGGTTTGGCATTTGGAAAGTGGTGTCTTACTGTTTGGGTATCAGTCTGTCAACACCTTGAGGACCACAACTTCCTGTTTAAATGCTTCTTAGATGGTTTGGCTTCTAGGATAACTTCCTAGTAATAAATTAAGTGTTGCTTTTTGTGTTAACAGCTGCTGAGCGTCAAAATCCCAGGAGGGTTTGGGTTGGAAGGGACCTGAAAGACCATCCAGTTCCAAGCCCCTGCCATGGCCAGGGTGCCACTCAATAGCTCAGGTTGCCCAGAGCTCCATCCAACCCAGCCTTGAATGTTTTTATTTTTCCTTTTATGCTTTTACCTTGATGTGAACCAAACTGTGACCTGCTGGATTTCTCTTTACAAGGTCCAGGGTAGGAAAGCAGTTACCAAGCTCTTGTGGGTGTCATACCTGAGTATCTTCAGGCTCTTGTGAAGTGTTTGTGTGGATTCCAATGGAAAAGAAAGCTTGATCCCCATCCCAGTTCTCTCTAGCGAGGTGCTGAGTGCTGGGGTGGGCTCCTGACTTCAGTGGAGCCACCCATTGACATCTGGACTCTGGAATGTCTCTGGAGCAATCATGACTGTCAAGGGCATGAGGGGGCTTTGCTATTCCAAATGTGTCAGCCTCTTCCAGAGCTGAGGAAGCCACCAACCTGACCCAGTTTCTGCTGCATCCAAAGCAAGGAGTCAGAACAATGGCAAATTAAATATATATACATACACGTATACTAGGCCATCCTGCTGATGGTGATGCATGATGTCACCCACTGGCAAGGCAAGGTGACTCACCTCACTATCAGCTGTAGCTGTGGCAGTCCTAATAATTAAAGCATTCCCCCAAACAACCCCACGTGAACGAGACTGGGCTAACTTTCACCTAGAAGGGTGTTTTGATAACTCGAACAGATCTGTCTCTTTTTTACTTGTCTCCCCTCCTCCCGTCCCCTGTTCTGCCTGTGCGTGGCTGCAGCATTTTTATTTTTTCCATCCACCTCTAAAGTATGAGTAAATAGTGCTTAAATCCTCAGTTTGCTTCCACAGAGTTCCACAGGCCGGGGCGACGCACTGAGTTTTTATAGCAGTCGCAGTCGGTTCCAGTCGAAGCCATAATTGGTATTTCAGCTTGATAGTTGCTGTAAATCTCTGAGAAGGGAAGAGAAGGATGCTCTCATTTTGTTAGGCTGCTTCTCTTTCAGATGTAGAGTGCATCTTCCAGCTCTCTGGGCTAATTAAAATGCCATTACAGTACATGTGGTGCTACAATACAGTCTAGGGAGACTTCCAAAAATAGATCCTTGAGTGCAGACAAATTAGAGAGGAAATATGCACTGAGCATTTTCTCATAGGTTTAAAGAGAAATAATCCATTTGCTGCCCTAATTGCTTTCTTGTAAATGTTGAAGGATTTTTCCCCTCCCCCTCCCTTCTGCAAATTTCGAGTGAGCAGACAAATAAATAATGTGTCTGTGATAATTAGCGTTCTCATTACTAATATTGTAACTTGTCACACACACTTCATATGCAAGTCAGGATGTTCCAGTGGCCTGTGCTTAACGGTCAGGGGTGGAGACCTTTTATTCCTCAGCCAGCCTGCTTTAGCTGCCTGGTATCCTGAGGCTCCGAGGGTAGTGCATGATCTGGTTTTTCAATTCAGCCAAGCGTTCGAGCAGAGCCACCCACAGACCCTCCCCAGATCCTGCCAGGAAGTAACGTGGAGAAATCTTGTTTGCACGTTGTCCTTCCCCCCACCCCAGCTGGGACACAAAACTCAGGGTGCTATTTACAGCGTGGTCCCTGGATACTGCTAGCAGGGGCACAGAAAGCCCACATTCCTGTGCCTGGAAGAGATCCATGGAGTCGCTGTGGGCTGCCATGTGTCATGGAGACAGCGCACAGCTGCTGGGCAGCGCCAGGCTGAGCCAGGAGCTCTGTGTGGTACAGCCTGGCAGAAAGGGATGGGGCTTGTGCTGGCTTCTAGAATCCCAGAATGATTTGAGACTTCAAAGCTCATTCCGCTGCCTGCCACGGCCAGGGACACCTTCCACTATCCCAGCTTGTCCAAGCCCCGTCCAGCCTGGCCTTGGACACTGCCAGGGATCCAGGGGCAGCCACAGCTTCTCTGGGCACCCTGTGCCAGGGCCTCCCCAGCCTCTGAATGAATTCCCTGGCTGCTCAGAAGCCCCTGGTTGCTGCTGTCCAGAAGATTTATGAGTGAAGGAGACAGAAATTGCTTGAGTGGTCTCAGACTCGTGGTGTTGGCAGAAAACTGCTCATCCTGAAGACATCTCTGGCCCACTCTGTTGTCTTCCCTCAATAGAGAACAGACTGGTGCTGGCAAAACAGAGTTCTGCAGCCCCTCATTTTTAAATATCTCTCTGAATATTCTCCTTGGTTGCCCACTGTTCATCTTCAGGCAGTGAACCTGCAGCTGTGGCCACCGAGACTGCCACATCCCTGAGGGATGACCTTGCATGAGCCCCCCTTAGCTTAGCACATCCAGGAGGGAGCTTGAGTCCTCTGCATCATAACTGAATGGGGAGTGCTTGGTTTGGCTTTCCTTTCTCCTGGCCTTGCTTGGCCGGGTTTTTCCCATGTGTTCTTGTACTTTTTTTCTATCATTGTCACAGTGGGAAGGTTTTACTCCTTTGTCACTGCATCTCCCATCCATCTGGGTATTTTTAGCTTTAATTCTGGATTTCAAGCTCCAAAGGGACGAATGTAAGTCAGTAATGCTGATCTTCTGTACCTCTTGTTCCTTCCTTTCTCCCTGTCTTTCCTGAAGTTTTACTTCTACACCTCTGCAGGACTTTTCCTCCACTCGGGGTGTCCTTTAAAGATAATTTTTAGTTGCTCATCGTTTCACTCCAGGAATTCAGGTAGGCCAGGGTGATTTGCATCAGGTTGAAAGATCTGAATACATGGGAAACTATTTAAATAACCTCTTTGTTCCCTGTTCTGCTCATCAGAGTTAATTATAGTCAGGCTGCTTGCATGTTCCAGCCTTCTATTTCTCTTCCTTTCTTGTTTTCTTTTGAGTGGTGAAATTGTATTTCCCTGTCCTCATCTGGTTTGGATGGACTTGATAAAACCTTAGAGGTCTTTTCTAACCTTGACAATTCTCTGATTCTGTGAAATTGTTTATTTTGCTGCTTCATCTTTTCTGAGGGTTTTTATCTGCCCTGTTTCTGGTTTATTTGGGAGTGAACTTGTAAACATTTTGCCTTTGTTTTGCTATTTTCAACATCTTTAAATCCTGCAAACTCAGCCACTTCCAAACCTGTCCTAGCTATATTTTCTGAATGACTTAACTCTTTGGAACAGATTAAGATAAAAAACAAAGTGTTCAAGTTTCCATCAATGAATTATGGCTTCATCTTGTTAATTAATGAGTAGAAATGCCCATCTGGAAGTGAAACTACACTAAATGTTCCCTGACTCGAGCCATGAATCAGACAGGCTGGTGTCTGCTTCCCTCCAGGCTCGCTGGCCAGAGCACTTTGCTGCAGAGTTTTGGGGAAAGCATCAGACTGATTAATACAGAACCAATTGGAGAGGATATTTTCTTGCCAGTTCTTTTCAGTAGCTTAGAACCAATTTGGCCAGCAGAGAGCTAGGGGATATTTCGTAGCATTTCTGGGCTGTCCCAGTATTCAAACCAAGGTTTGTGGCTTGTGAGAAGAGTCAAACCCTGATTGCATGGCTTGACCTCTTTGCACTGCTCCAGCAGCTCCACATCCTTGTGCTGAGGGAGGCCTCCAGAGATTTAGAGCTTTATTTTATATTTTATTTTTATTTAATTTTTAGAGCTTTATTTGACAGCAAAGACACAAGCTTGGTCTTGCATAGCTTGGTTTTGCTTCATGTGTTTCAGGTGTCAGTGCTTTAAAAGGTGTTCCTAAATGTTCTGTTGTGATCAATCTAATACTCATTTTGAAACAAAGATTGCAAAGCATTGGTTTGTGGGTTTGGTTTTGGTTTTTTGGTTGGTTTGTTTTTGTTTTTGGTTTTGGTTTTTTTTGATGAGTGGAAAAATGTAGGTTCTTTATTTCTTAGAATTAACCAAGTCTTAAAAATTCCCGAGACTGACCTGGATTTGTCTCACAGAGCACCTGTGTGCTGCTACAGGGCTCTGTTTTGTCCATGGGTCCTTCTCCTCTGAAGGCACATCTTTATCTGAAACTGCCCAGCAGAGAAGCTGGAAATACTCTGCTCCCCAGGAAAACTGGGAATTTTCCCAAGCTGTGCTCTCCACTGATTCTGGAGCCATGTGATGGCTCAGTTATCTTTAGAATAGTGAGGTTTTGCTCTTCCCCCTCAATCCGGGTATGGCCACTGGAGGTGAACCCAGGCAAGACATGGAAAAGTCCCCAGCTGTGCTTTCTCTCCAGGAAAATGGAGAAAACAAACCTTAATGTTCTTCCAGCACTGTCCTTTGCCTGAGAGAGATGGGGTGGCTTCTTTGATGTCTCCAGACAGGGTTTGGCTTGATCCTATCAGAGCTACAGCACAGAAAGGAGTTGGAGGGGAAAAGTGAGACAGACTGGCAAAGGTGGAACAAATAGGTTTGAGATAAATTTTCAGTGTTCATAATTGCACTGAAAACATAATTTAGCATTTTTTGCTTCAGCTTTTCTGGGAGGGAGAATGGGTGACTAGAATCTCAGGTGTGGCAGTCTCCCAACACTGGTTGTTCTGTTTAAATCTACCTGGATGCAAGATACAATCTTGGAAATATTTTAAATAGGGAACTGCTTCAGCAAGATGGATTTGTGCATCTCATTTACAAAGTATGTTTTTAATGCCTTTCTGAAATCCAAACTTATGCAAAATGGGACTTGTTGTGCATGTCTCTGCATTTTAATCTCCTGCAGTGATTTGTCAGTTTTCCTTAACATCTCCCTGGCATATTCCAGCCATTCCTCAACTTTGCTCCATGGGGCTGCGTCTCTGTGTTAGCTCAGTTCTCCCAGCAAGGAAGGGATTGCAGTTCAGTTGTTCTCTGGTAAGATTTGTGAGCTGACATGCCTATTTCTTCATACTGGGATCAGCACCAGGTGGGGATTTAAAGACCAGGAAAACCTAGGTGTAATTTGGCATAGAGTCTCCTTTATTTTCTGCTTTAGCTGTCCTGGAAATGTTTTTGTTTCATTGATTTGTGCTACTTGTGTTTCTGTTCTGCATTGATAATTGGTTACTGATTTTTTTTTTTTTTCTGCTTGGAATGTCTAAAAATAGCTCAAAGTGTTGATGTGATTTTATTTCTTCTTCCCCCTCTTTCCAGATGGGCTTTCTGGCAGAGACCAGCCAGTGGAGCTGTTGAATCCACCTCGAGTGAACCACATGCCCAGCTCTGGTAAGGAGAAAAAACTTCCAATCAAACCTCGTTCCTCTTCTGGGGGGTGCAGGGAAACTGCAGCTCTGCCTTGCAGGTGGGAGAGCAGAATGCAAATGCAGAGTGCTGGAACAAAGTCTGTCAGGACTTGCACACCTCTGCTTTCCCAGGCTGGCAGGGTGGGATTTGGGAATGGGGTGCAGCTGCCTTGGGAGTCTCGCAGGGAGTCGAGAGCAGCCCAGCCTGGTGGGAGCAGCTTGGTTTGCCTTGGAAAGGAGGGAACCAAGCAGCACCTGAACTAGTCCTTTCCCAGCCCAGAAGGAGCACTGGGAAGCTGAGGAGGTTTTGGAGCTGCTGCTCTCATTAGGGAGGAGGAACAGGGAGCCAAGGCTGGGCTGATCAAAATGTGTCATGCCGGGCTCTGGGCTGTTTGCTGCTCTCCCTCTCCTAATGATCCTGCCACGGCATCTCCTTGGGCTTGTCCTGCTGCTCCTCATCCTGTCTGCTCCTCATCGAGCTGGGAGAGCTCTCCAGGCTCTTGGCTGCGGCTCTGCAAGTGATGGAAGCCAAAGTTCTGCTCCCATCCAGTGGAGTTCTGCGTGAAGCAATCTGCTGCTGGCTTTTGCGTTTCCCCCTTCTCCCTTCAAGAAGAGTTTTATTTGCAGGTACAAGCAGATATTTACACCAGGGGTGATAGGATATAGAAAACATTATCTGCTCTGCAGGGAGCAGCTCAGATCTTCCAAACCCCCAACTTTCCCTTCTGTGTTGCCTTCCAAAATGCCCTCAGGCCCTTTTCTATTAAGGATGAGATCTTGCAGAAGATCTGAGCACTTCTGGTAATGCCAGTTGGAAAGATGTAAATGAAGTTTATTCAAAACATCTTCGGTACATTGGGAGGGGGAATAAAAAGTGGGCTGTGACCTAACCTAGATTTTTGTGGACTTCAATGCATCTCTGGGGAAGGAAACTTCCGAGGAGGTAGGAGTTGTTGCACTGGGGGGAAGAAAGGAAGAGATGGTTGTTCACCAGGCATGGGCGCTTGGCTTCAGGTTCTGAGAAATCCCTGTCCCCTCCGTGTACTCCCAGACGTGTCCATCAGGTAAGGGAGGTTCTATTTCCCTAACCCTCAGAGGGATCCTCATTTTAAAATCACTCTGGTGGCACAGGTCAACTTACAGGTTCTACTGCCCACCTTGGTTGGGAGCCGGCTTGGATTTCGTGGCTCTGTGGATTGTTGGCCAGGATTGTGAAAGGGATGGGTTTGAATCTTTTCTCCCTTTACTTTGGTGTTGATTTTGTTTGCTGGTTAAGTTTCATGTTTCTTTTTGAGGTCTTTCAGGCCAAAAGCTGGTGCTGGTTGAGAGCTTGGGGAGCCTGATAGTACAGTCTATTCTGGCTGTTTTCTCCCGGGTGAAACGAGGCTGTTTAATGGAGACCTTCAGGATTTAGGGGGTTCTTGCTGTTTGGACTTAATTTCGAGTGTTTCTAATAGCTCACCTCTGTGCTTTTGGACAAACAGTGAGGCAGGGATCCCTGGGAAGCTGTGCTGGTGTGGAATGGGTGGGGTGAGAGATGGGCAGTGCCATCTCTTGGGTGCTCACTTCTCCCAGTATTGCAGCTGTGGGAGTGGGATTCAGGCTGGGAGAGCTGGGGGTGCTCACCTGGAGAAGAGAAGGCTCCAGGGAGAGCTCAGAGCCCCTTCCAGGGCCTAAAGGGGCTCCAGGAGAGCTGGAGAGGGACTTGAGACAAAGGCCTGGAGGGACGGGACACAGGGAATGGCTTCCCACTGCCAGAGGGCAGGGAGAAATGGGAAATTGGGAAGGGATTGTTCCCTGTAAGGGAGGTGAAGTCTTGGTACAGGGTGCCCAGAGAAGCTGTGGCTGCCCCTGGATCCCTGGAAGTGTCCACGGACAGGGTTTGGAGCAACCTGGGATAGTGGAAGCTGGTAGATCTGGATGAGTTTCAAGGTCTCTCCCAACCCAAACCATTCTGGGATTGTCATATTTAGTTTTTATCATTCTTGTCTTTGGGAGTTTGCTGCAGATCTTTCTGAGAGAAGAAAGGAGAAATAACACCAAACTCTGCTCAGGAAAAACAAGTTGTGTGTGGGATTGTCGTGTGGTGTTCCAAGTCTCAGGCATGACTGAAATAATGGTGTTAAAAACCAACATAAGTCAACAAAAATTTGCTTGATTGTGTCCTGGGATATTTTGTTTAAATAGTCTCCTGCCCTGGTCAGAGTGAAGTTGAATAAACTCGAGTGGTCGATGAGCTTTTATGCTGCATTTCTGTTTAAGATAAAATCAGTGTGGTGTGCTTGTAGGAAACCAAAATATTTTTCTCTTCACCATGAACCAGGTGAAGGAGAGGTTTGACCCTTGCTAGTTGTTGTTCTCTGATGTGAAATGGTGAGAAAGTTCTAAAAATCCTCCATTCTGCAGAACATTTCAGCTACAAACCAAGAAATATTTACAGCAATTTTATGTAATGGTTTTTTTAGGAGCCAGTTTGGTTGAGTAGAACTGAGTTCAGTCACCGGCAGTGAAAATTATTTCCATCTTCTTTTCTGTGTAAATTAAGGATTAATTGGAGGAAGGGAAACATTTTCCCTTTTCAAAGACCGTAATTGCTGTTTCTGAATTTCTAAGGTGCTCTTAGGAGCACAACAGGACAAATCCCCCACAGCCCACATCCTGCTCAGGAGTACAATCACCAATTTGATAATGCTGCCTGCCCTGCCTCGGGCTCCCGAGGATCACTGCGCCTCTGGCCCGGGGCAGGAAAAGGAATAAATTAAGTTTATTGAGCAACGTTGCTTCCCTTAATCCTTTTNNNCTTCCCTGATTTCTTTTTTTTTTTTTTTTTTAAATAATCAGAGGATGGTGAGACACTGGTAAGATTTCCCAGAGAAGCTGTGGCTGCCCATGGATCCTTGGAAGTATCCAAGGCCAGGTTGGATGGGGCTTGGAGGAACCTGGGATAAGTGGAAGGTGTCCCTGCCTGTGGAAAGGGGCTGGAAAGGGATGAGGTCCTTTCCAACACAGAGCATTAAGTAGGAGATTTCAGCTCCCTGCTGCTTTTTCTCCTTGCTAGATCTAATTATCCGCTCTCATGTCTACAGTCATTTGCAAAAAAAAAAAAATAGTGTTGATATATGTAGAAATAAATGGTTTGTACGAGCCTCTGGACTAATATTGTCCCTTGGTTCTGCAGTCAGGCATTAATCCTTGTCTGTGAGGGGAAGGAGGGATATTCCAGTTGTTCTGGCAGTGCCCAATTCCATGCTGTTGTTAATTCCCCCTGTCAGACGAAGGGGATGCCCTCCTGGCTCCGTGCCTGCAGGTGCTCCCTGCCTTCAAACCCTCCTTCAGAAGCTCCTCCAGAAAGGCACCAGGCAGCTCTGAAGAAGGCCCAGGGTGCTGCCCAGGCAGCTGGGATTTGGGCTTCTGACAGGATCCTGTCCTGGCTCATGCTGGGACGTGGCAGCTCAGGAACAAGGTGAGGTTTTGTCATGCCCCAGAAGTAGCTCCCCCTCAGAAAGGCTTTCCTTTAGTGTTAAAAATATCCTGATATATGATATGGATATGTACATGAAGCCCAGGATGGGGGAGAAACCCATCCAAACCCTCCAAATTATCCTCAGAAGTGAGTTCTAGGGAAAATCATTGTAATGGCACAACAGTAGGCAGATTCAATCCTGTCCCCTTGTTAGGTCATTGAAATGCTGCAGCTCTTTTTGTCAGGCTTGGTGGGATAATTTTGCCACCATTTAGATGCTCTGGTGTAAGATAAGATTCCCAGAGAAGCTGTGGCTGCCCCTGAATCCCTGGAAGTGTCCTGGGCCGGATTGGACCTTGGAACTTGGAGCAACCTGGGATAGTGGGAGGTGTCCCTGCCTGTGGAAAGGGGGTGGCACTGGATGGGCTTTGAGGTCCCTTCCCACCCAAACCATTCCACGATTCCAAGGCAGCTGAGAAACTGCAGGTCAATGCAGCTTAAAGCCTTGAGAGTTAAAATCAGCTCAGCATTATATTTTCTGGAATAGTTATGGTTTATTAATATTTGTCTTTCATTTCCAGTCCTAAGCTAAATGGACAAACTATAGCCCATGCAAGGACAATAAAAGGAGTGTTTTGCCTGCTGGAGGCACTCTTGAAGCCCATTCCTCAGCAAGGAAAGCCCTGCACAGCCCTTCAGCCAGCTCCCCAGTTTCCACAGAGGATTTGCTGAATTGTTGTGCTCCCCTTGAAGGTCCCTTGCAGTCAGGAAATTTGGGGTTATTTATGCAGGATAGTGCAGGGAATTGCCACATTTAGAGGCTCTGGGCAGCTCCCTGCAGAGGAGCTGGAAAGTTCAAGCTTCAGAACATCTTTTTCTGGACTGGTGCTGTCCCCAAACTCATGTTTTGTTGGTCACAGGATAATTTAATGACCCTCTAACTCTGCCTCGTGCACATGCAGGAGTGTAGGGGAAGAGGGATGAGCTTTTTGGCCCCCTCTGCCTCAGCTTCAGCATCCATGTTCCATGTGCAATTAAACCACTCCTCTAGCCAAGCTGGAAATCAGAGAATCACAGACTGGTTTGGGCTGGAAAGGACCTTAAAACTCATCTTGTCCCATGGGCAGCACCTTCCACTCTCCCAGGGTGCTCCAAGCCCTGGCCTTGGACATTTGCAGGGATGGGCAGCCCTGAACTGATCCTTTGCTGGAGCCCAGATGATGTGGCTATCCTGATCTCCATGGGTTGGGAAGAGCAGGAGCTCACAGCTCCTCAACTCTGCTTTGTTGTCTTTTGTTTCAGAAAACATATTTATCTGGTATGATTTATCTGTCTCCTTTCTTACCCATGAGGAAATGGTTATCAATTGGAGGAGCTTGCATGAATTATTAATGCTGATCCCTCTCTTAACAGCTGAAAGCAGCATGTAAATGTGAAGCTCTTGAATGCAGTGCTGGTTTCCTGGATGAAAGGCAGGAAAGTTTGCTCTGCTGCAAGCCCCAACTTGCTGTTTTTCTTTATTCTTCCATCACCTTGCTTAGTTCATTAATTCACACTGATCAGCTCTGAAATGCACTGGATTCTCTTAGTCCTCACTCTTCACCAAGCGTTACTTTCAAAAATAAGAATTCTCACCGATTCTCTACCCCAGGAAAGGTTGTTTTGTGCTTTTGATTTATGTAAAAGCAGGTGATGAAGGGAAGAGCCTTTGAATGCTAAAACTTTGTGACTTCTTAGGGAAGGAGGAGATGGCAGGATGCGAGCAGGTGTGGAAAGGCTCCCTTGAATGGTTATTGAGGAATTTGTTCCCATTGCCTCTGGCTTTGCTAAAAATAACAGTGCTGTGTGGTGAATGAAAAGTGATAAATGTTTCATGGAAATTGATCATGGATTGAGGCCTTTCTTGGGGAAGAAATTCCGTGTGTCTCAGATGGGATCTTGGAGATGACCGTGCCGTGTCTCTTCTGCCACGTGTGTTTTCACCCTGGGTGTTTTACCTGGATTTGCAAGATCAAAGAGGTAATCAGGGTGAAATCTGCGTTGTTTTGCTTTTATTTCATTTTTAATCCCTTCACTTTTTCGAGGTAACTCTTGTCCTGGGGCTGTAGTGGTCTGACACCCCCTGTGCTCAATTCCTCTTTTCCCTCAGCTTCTCTGGACAGATGGACGAGAGCTCTGGCTGGAGGATGAGGATGCACTGTCCCATTATCTCTAGGAGTTGTGTTTCCTGTGTCAGCCTGCCCTTTTCATGGCTGTGCCTGGCACTGCACAGCTCCCCTGGATGCTTGCTGCCAGAATTAACTGGGGGTAGTTTATTGCCGAAGGGTAAAGAGCAGCCACCTGCGTTCCTAGGATTTCAGGAATTCCTCTTGCAGCACAGCGTGCATTTATCAGGGTCCTGGAGGCTCTTCCCCAGTGTATATTGATTTTCAGGGCTATATTTGGCTCTGCTTTGTCTTTGGGCAGTGGAGAGAATATCAGGTGAATGTTTTGTGCAGCGATGCCTAAAATACAGCAGCAGTCTCCAGATGCTTCCCTGGGGAATCACTGATGGTTCATTAAGGAAACCTTTCCTTGTTGCCCAGAGAAGCCGTGGCTGCCCCTGGATCCCTGGAAGTGTCCCAGGCTGGGCTGGATGGGGCTTGGAGCAGCCTGGGATAGTGGAAGGTGTCTCTGCTTGTGGAAAGGGGGTGGGATGTGATGAATTTTAAGGTCCCTTCCAACCCAGACCTTTCCATGGTTCTGTGATTAAGTATCCCCTTCTTTGGCTTAACTAATATCTTGTGATCTAAACCACTTAATCACCACTACTTTTCCATCTGTTTCTCATTCAAGGAATTGTGTCATATCAGATGATTCATTCATATTTGATTAGAGATTTCATTATAAGCTGGCCTGAAGTTTTTTATGATCTAATGAAAGGCTTTGGAATCACTGACTTGGAACGGCAGTTGTAATATGCAGAATAAATGTACTGCATGTTTTGATGATACTTTTCCTAGGTACTTTTTAAAACTCTGACAGCTCTTGCCAGTGAATTGTGCACATTGAATTTTTTTTGCAAGTTTCTGATCGAATGCAGTGATCTTTTCCATTGGAGAGAGGAATTCCCAAGCTGCTATAGGACTTCCCTAGGTTGCACTGAATGACCAAACAGTGAAATTTAGGTCAAAACTTGCCTTTCTTGACCCATTTATCATCCTGCTTGTAGACAGTCACACTGTAAGGATATTAATGAAGGTCTTGAAGATCCTGAGTTGTCAGGGCACTGCTTAAGTGACATATGGAAGCCATTTTATTTTCACTGAGGGGTCATCTGCCACCTGTGTGCAAATTGTTCGTCAGATCAAGTAAGCTGCTACAAATTCACTTCAGCATTTTTAAAAAAAAACAGATGAAGTGGTTGCAATAATGTATTTTTATAAAGTATCAACGAAGCAGAGTTGGAGGTGTTTGTCCAGGGAGTGCTGGGACGCTGATGAGACTAATCTGACCAGGCACAGGCGGGGTTTTGTCCCTGTGTTTCTGACAAGCAGTGGGATTTTCTGTTTGTTTTCTGCTGGCCAGAGGGGCTGAGAGGAGCTCGAGGGCTCAGCAGCAGCTTTGGGAAGGCATTTGTGATGCACTGAGAGGGGAAGGGGAGCGCAGCCAATTCCTGCCCTTCCGCAGTAATACTGGGAGCTGCTGTGCCTGTCACTTAAATGGGAGCTTCCTTAGGGAGTGTTAGACCTGCCCTGTCTGGCTCCTCGGGGTGGCTCAGAGGGGTTTTGCTGCAAAGTTCTGCTGGTAAAACTGAGCTGGGAGGGTGACAGGAATTCCCTTTGCTCGATGTGCTGCAGGTTCCCCTCACTGACGTGCCCGGCTGAGCCCCAGGGTCCAGCAGCACATGGAGTGGATACCTCCAAATACTCGGAAATCACAGAATCCCAGGATAGTTTGGGTTGGGAGGGATTTCAAAGCTCATCCCATCCCTGCCGTGGGCAAGGACACCTTGCACTGTCCCAGCCCTGCCCAGCCTGGCCTTGGGCACTTCCAGGGATCCAGGGGCAGCCACAGCTTCTCTGGGAAATCTGTACCAGGGCCCCCCCACCCTCACAGGGAAGGATTTCTCCCTAGTATCCAATGTTACCCTGCCCTCCTGCTCCAGGGCTGCAGAGTCTTGGGAGGATCTTGGGAGCAGCACCCAGCTCTGTCCCTGGAACTCAGCGAGACCATGGTGACCAAGGTGCCACTCCAGTGGAACTGTGTGTGTCTGAGGGCATTTAACCTCATAAATCATGCTTTGGACTTCAAAGCCAGCTCAGATGTTCCAGAGGGGATGGTTCCTTGTCTCCCTGTGCTGCCTTTGGTAGTCTGTGGGGTCTGAAAAGCTGCCAGCTTTTCCTGGTGGGAAACACCAGGCCTGATCCTTGACCAAATGTTGTGCTGGCAAAGTACAAGTAGAATATTATAAAAAAAAAACCCAAAAAACCATAAGCATAGTATCAAATTTCTGATACCGTGTTTGGAAGTCTCAAACATTTTTGTAGATGGAAAAAATAAAATTAATGTCATGTTCCGTGTAAATCCCTGATACAGGGATTTGTATATACTTATATACGTCCATATATGTGTATGCATTTGTATTACACTCATATAATCCCTGTCCCAGGGATTTATCATGTCTTGAATTAGTGCTTAACAGAACTGGGATCCCTCTCTTCCATCCCTGGCTGTGCCTGTAACAAAGTCTCTAAAGCCTCAGGAGTTCCAAGCCCGTCGGAACTGGCAGGTTAGGAGATAACTCTGTGGAAAAGGCAGAAGGAAAGGCTGTTACTAAAAATAAGGAAATAGATTTAAAAAAAAGAAATTCCTTTTGGGACCTTGAGGGCTTTACCTTGGTAACCCCATGGTGGCATGGAGTAATCCTTAGATTTGCAAGGGAGGAAATTCTCGAATTGTCAGGAGTTTCCTTTCCAGGCTAGTAGCACGGGGAAAGGTTTCACTTCTGTTTGGGCTCTGGATACATGAGCCAGCTGCGTCCCGGCGCTGCTGAGGCATGGGAAGGACAGAGCAGGGGAGATGCTGACACGAGTGTCGGGTGTCCTGGGGGAGCAGCCAGGAAACTTCATCTGCTCCCGTGTGCAGCGTGCCCGTGAGGAGCTGTTCCACCTCCGTCAGTGCAGCGGGGGAGCCACCATGAAAATGGGCGCTTTTTCTTCATCTGGGAACACGTGCATTAATTCACTCTGCTTTCAACTGTCCTCTGCTGAAGTCAGGGTGTTCCAAACCCTGTCCAACCCAGCCTTGGACACTTGCAGGGATCCAGGGGCAGTCACAGCTTCTCTGGGCATCTTGTGCCAGAGCATCAGCACTCTCACACTCCTTCCCAATATCCTGCCTAACCCTGCCCTGCCCTTTATTTCAGGAAGGCAAAGGCAGATGAAGCTGCTCTTCTGCCCTAATCTGAAGGGGATTTCAGCCCTTCAAGTCCCCCTCCCTTTCCCAAATACTCACTCACAGGTGCTGGCTGTACGCTGTCAGGGTCCATAACGTGCGCTTTACTCATATCCCAAAGCCCCCGTATTTGTCCAATAATCTCTGTTTTCTCATCGGTTTCAGCAGAAGTTGTGTTCCTTGGCACAGAGGGGTAGCTTTGGAGTCGTGCTGCTGTTTGCTGGGTTGGAAAAGGCTCCTTGCAGCAGAGAAGCAGAAAATGCAGTCACTTGGCAACTTGTCTCTGTACATCACTGAACCCCACCAAGTTCCCGTGGCTTGTAAATAGTCATATACTCAAATATTCATGGACTGTTGCCAAGCAAAAGGGTTTTTTACACTGTTTCTCCAAGGCTTTTCCTTGTTGCTTTGTTTTTTAATTCTATTATTTCTTTATTATTATTATATTAAAAATCATTTGGGCTTCAGTGTAGAGGTTCAGTGTTGTAACAAAGTTACTGCTGCTGGTCAGGATGCTGGTGCAGGAACTATACCATAATTCTGTTCCACTAGGGAAAAATGATTTTTTTAAGTGAGGTGCTTGAGGTGACAGACAAAATAAGAATTACAGGTGATTTAAAAATCACCATAACATTAAGACAAATTCTAGTCCTTTTAAAAGCAGCTTTAACGGGGGTTTCAGGCAGTCTCAGAGCACAGTGGATATTGAGTTTTTGTGCAGTTTGGAATGCACTTTACTCTTTATCCCACAAAAGAACTTCTGGCACAGGATGAGAATTTCAGCTTCTGAGGAGCTGTTACATAATGCAGGGTACTATTTACACTTTGGAATTAAATGTTAACCGCCTGTTCCTATCCCACTGTTGCTTTATACCCGAAATCCTGAGCCTCTGGGCGGATGTGGCAGGCATTGAGGACAGCTTTGTCACTCAGAACCAGCAGGTGAAACCCAGCTGAAAGGTGTCATCTGCTTCGTGGATTCAGTGCCATTCACAGTGGTGTGGCTTCAGCACAGGGTCCTGCCTCAGGTCACCCAGAGCCTGGGGAGCAGGGGAGAGCTGAGGTGACACCAGTGTCACATCATCTGTCTCCCTCAGGCCCAGAGCCCCTGGAGGAGCTGCTGTTTGTGTCCCATGGGTGCCATAAACTGGAGTTTTAAAGAGAATTCAGGCAGCTGGGTGCTGCATTAAGGTTGTGCCCAAGTGTCCAAGGCCAGGCTGGAGCAACCTGGGGGAGTGGGAGGTGTCCCTGGGGGTGGAACGGGATAGGCTTTGATGTCCCTCCCAACCCAACCCATTCCATGAATCCTTGCAGCCCATCGCTCCGGGTCTTCCTTTGCCTGTAAACAGATTCAGACTCCCTGAAGGAGTGCAGCCTTTTGCAGGAAGCTGAACTTGTTTGTTCTTTCAGCCGCTGCAAACCAGATCTGAGTGCAAATACTAATTCTGAGACACTGATCTCCATGAGCGGCAGATATTTAGCCTTGCATGCGCCAGATGGGTTTGCTGCTGGCATCACTTGCGAGATTATGGTCAAAACAAGGACAAATCCTCTATAAAATTTCAATACCTTACTGAATAATTCTGTGTTTGCCTTCCCAAGGATCAGGTAGTTGTCAGGGTGCTTTATTTTGTCGCTGTCAGTGTGGCTGGTAAAGCCCCTTCAGGCATGGGCTGGCAATGGGAGGAGAGGGGCCTTGCAGCGAAGGATCTCTCCCACCCCAGGTAATAAACTTTGTATTTTTAAAAATTTTTTTACTAAGGTCATTGTAGAATATTGCCAAACTGTTGGGTCTGCAGGAGAGCTGGAGAGGGACTTTTTACAAAGATGCTGAGTGACAGGACAAGGGGGAATGGCTTCCCATTGACCACCCCTGAGCTTTTGCTGAGCCCTATTTCCACTGGGATGGCACAAAACCAAGCTGCTGCTGGTTCTGACATTTCCCAGTTCATGTGCGGCACTGAGGATTTCAGAAACAACACTTTCCTTGAGCAGAAATCAAGGCAGATGGTAAAACCAAGTGACCTACAAAACATAACAAGTTTTCTCACCAGAAATGTACAGTACTGTCACCTAAAAATACCGAGATGGCATTTCTGACAGAGTGATGATCGTACGGGGAAGTCAAAGTTTGGGTAAGGTCGGGAATGAATTTTGCATCCTCTAAAAACACACTGGGAGTCAAACTGACTGTAAAGTGCTTCAGCCCCTTGTTTCTTCCTCCTTGGGACTTGGTTTGCTCAGGTTTATCTGGTTCTGTTAGATCTGTAAATCAAGTTATTATCCAAAATGTCTCTGCTGATGTGAGCACCTCAGTGTCTTGGGGCCAACAGCTCGGGTTGGGACAGTTTGTGTTATTTTCCACTGAAAATATGGCCCAACTTCCTCTCTAAATAATATGCTGCTCCTTTGATCCACCAGCAGTGGGTTTTTCTATTAGTCCCTCATGGATCCATCCTCACACAGGATAGACTTATGGAATCACCACGACTGGAAAAGACTTCTGAGTCCAGCCATTCCCCCAGCGCTGCCACCACTAAACCATGTTCCCAAGTGCCACGTCCACAGGGCTTTTGAACATTTCCAGGGGCGGTGGCTCAGCCGCTGCCCTGGGAAATTTGTTCCAATGCCTGATCACCATTTCAGGGAAGAAATCTCTCCTGATTCCTCCCCTGGCCCAGCCTGAGGCAATTCCCTCTCCTCCTGTCCCTGTTCCCTGGGAGCAGAGCCCGACCTCTCTACCCCCCTCCACCGGCTGCCCCCTCCTGTCAGAGAGTTGTGCAGAGCCACAAGGTCCCCCCTGAGCCTCCTTTTCTCCAGGCTGAGCTCCTTTCCCAGCACCCTCAAGAGTTCTCCAGCCCCTTCCCAGCTCTGTTCCCTTCCCTGGACACGCTGCAGCCCCTCAGTGTCCAGCTCCTGCAGCTTCACCCCTCCCTCAACATCACTCCTGGACCCCAAGAACCTCGTTCACAGACAGTGAAGTTCTCATGAAGTCTCCCAGGGCTTGAAATCAGTGGCCAGGAGCTGGTGCTGTCTCACAGTCCCTGCCAGAGCAGGGCTCTGTGGTTCAAGGCTGCTGCCCTGAGCAGAGCAAACTTGAGGCAAATCGGCTGTGAAGTGGAAACATGGAAATGAAAACAGGTGAAATCACAGGAGGATTAGGCCGTGGTGATTTAAGGCAGCTTTGTTTCAGGAGGGAAACACTGACACAGGGTTTAAGGCACTTTGAGTTTGACTCGTTATCTCCCTTCGTTAGGAGGGGTGGTCTGACACAGGTGTGTACAGGAATCTATCTCTTTGCAGACCTTTCTCTATGCAAAAAAATGGTAATAATGGCATTTTGGAAATACTGTTCCCCATGTTGGCTCCTTGGGCTGATCAGCTGGGAGAGCAGAGGGGCTTTTGTAGGCGTCACGTCCTGTGGGCTTCTGGAATGCTGGGAGATGCACAGTCTGGGATTCATGTGGCAAATATGGATACAGCAACCTGGGCTAGTGCAAGGTGTCCCTGCCCATGGGACAAGGCCTGTCCAGCCTTGGACACTTCCAGAGATCCAGGGGCAGCCACAGCTGCTCTGGGCAGCATTTTCCCTCATGATGTTCTGTCCTATGAATGTTTCAGGTGGTTGGCTTTCCCTGGAAGGGTGACTTGTTTCTGTCACCTTTCTGTCACCTTTATCCCTTCTAAACTCAAGGGATGAACCTGAACAGTGCAGAGCTTCATTAAAGCGGCCTGAAAAATCAAATAACAGTTAATGTAAGGTTTGGTTTGCTCTGTGGAGAAGGGATTATCTGCATATTGGTATCAAGCAGGAATTTTACCTCAAGAAGGTTTTGGTAGTGATTATCTGCTTTTTTTGGAGCTTCCCCACACAGTGTTTTGGCCAGGAGTGTTGAAGTGAAGCTGAATGTCCCATTTCCATCATTTATTGCTAATACCCAGGCTGTGCAGTACTTCAGGCAGGCAGCAGATAAGCCATTGCCAATCTCTGCTTGCCTCCAGGTACCACAGAATCAGATTTAACCTCCTTAGACTTGCTTTTGAAAGCCTTCCTCTTCAGCTTGCCTCCTGCAGCTGATCCTCAGCTGCTGCCTGGATGTCCTTTTTATCACTTTTCTTCCAACTTTCCGAATGCCTTTTGTCCATGGTGTCCTCCTAAGCCTCACTTGGCTGAATCCCTGAACCCTTTTCAGCTCCTTCCCCAAGCCTTTTATCTTTCCCCAATGCTCTGAAAAGTGAGTCACCGTTATTTTGGGTACGTATAGGAGCTCCAGCCTTATATAGATATTTTGTCTCTCACCTTCGGGCTTCTCATAGCATCCTGTTTCTTTTTGTGGAAGGATCAGGCTGCAGTCAACTCCTTGGCTGGGAAGTTTGGTGCCTGAACATAGCTGGAGCAGAGTTGTAGCCTCCCACTGAAAGAGGCAGCCACCATTTAATTTGCCACAATCCCCTAAACCCTATATTAGATCCAAGTTTTGCAGCTGAAATGGCATTTTTAAGTGAGGTAATCCAGAATTTATTAGAATTTCTGAGGGAGGACTCACTCCCCTCTTGCTGTGCTAGTAGTAGATGCAGTGTAGGTGTATTATGGTTTGGGAAGCTGCTTACCATGCTCAGCAGGTGACCACCCAACTTAGAGCTTTTAATAAAAGAAACAGGAGGTTTAAGAGCAGCAGCTTCCAGGGACAGAATTAAGCTGCTCTTCTTGTTCATTCACAGAGGTGTTTATTGCTACGCTGCTTTTTCCTTAGGAAGGCAAGTTTAAAATGAGTTGAAAAATAGCATTCAGAGAATCATGGAATGGTTTGGGTTGGAAGGGACATTAAAGCTCATCCAGTCCCACCCTCCTGCCATGAGCAGGGACACCTTCCACTATCCCAGCATGCTCCAAGTCCTGTCCAACCTGGCCTTGGACACTTCCAGGGATCCAGGGGCAGCCACAGCTTCTCTGGGCACCCTGTGCCAGGGTCTTCCCACCCTCACAGAGAACAATTCCTTCCCAATATCCCATCTCTCCCTGCCCTCTAGCAGTGGGAAGCCGTTCCCTGTGTCCTGTCCTTCCTGTCCTTGCATCCCTTGTCCCCTCTCCAGCTTTCTTGGAGTCTCTTTAGGCCCTGCAAGGAGCTCTGAGCTCTCCCTGGAGCCCTCTCTTCTCCAGGTGAACACCCCCAGCTCTCTCATACTGGTTCCAGAGCAGAGGGGCTCCATCCTTTGGCATCCTCTGGACTTATTCTTGCAGCTTCTTATCCTTCTTTTGCTGGGGGTTCCAGAGCTGAAGGCAGCTCTGCAGGTGGGTTCTTGCCAGAGCCAAATAGAGATGGAGAATCCCTGTGAAATTCCTTGTGAGAAATGCCGAAAACCGCTTACAACCTCGCTTGGATTTAACCTGTTGTGTTGTTGTGTTAAAACTCACCTCAGAGCTGATCCCCGTGTGGCTCTGGCTCTGTTTGAGAGGAGCAGCACTTGGCTGGTTCTGCTGAAGGAAAATGCCGTTCCCTTGCCACAGCCTGAGCAGGTTTTCAGCAGAAGCAGCACTGGGATTTTGTGCCATGCCTAAAAGGCCACCTGATGTCAGTGGTTTGGGCAGAAATGCCAAGAGAAGGCTCACTTGGAGGAGAGCCGTCCGTGACGTGGGGAATCGTGCATGGATCACTGCTGGCATGGGGAATGCAGGGAACATCTGCCCTGTCCTTTAGGATTTGGGTAGCAGGCTTGTGGGTTTTAATGTGTTCAGTTCATCTGGTGGGTCTTGGGGGGAAAGAAAAAAGGAAAATGTCTGTTTGTTAAGAGAAATCTTAACTCAGATGTGTGTTTTGGTGCGTGCATCCAGGAAAGGCAACCCCTGCCTGCTCTGCCAGAATAAAAAGGTGCTTTAGTGCCATTTCTCTGTGCTGTTGTGAGGTTTGAATGGTTTGAGGTTACCTGAATTCCTCTAGGAAACCGCCTGTGTTTGATACTCTCTCTTAAAAGACTTTTTTTTTTTTTTGCTTTGTCCCGTGTGTCTCCATTGTGTTGAATGGACAACAAGCAACACCCGAGGGTGTCCATTATTTGGAAGTAAAGCCCTTCTAGAGGGCTTCCTCATGTGGATTGGCTTTTCTTCCACCAGAGTCTGGATTTCTACTCAAAACTGCAGCATTTGAGCAATTTAGGAGTTTTCAAGAGCTATGGAATCGCTTTCCTGTTACAGTTTGCTGTGTAGCTTTTGCTGCTTTATTTCTGTCATGATGGAGGAGATGGCATTGCCCATTTTGGGGCTTATTGGCCAGCTGGGAGTCCCTTGGCTGGTGACAGAAGTGGACTCACTCTCCTGCTAGTAATAACCATTTATTTGCTGTTTGAAATGCAGTAGGACAGATAATTCCTCAGAATTGTTTCACTTTCTCTTTTGACAAAGGGTAGTGGCCTTAAGCTGATGGAGGGCAGGGTCAGATGGGATATTGGGAAGGAATTGGGTGGGGTGGCCCTGGCACAGGATGCCCAGAGAAGCTGTGGCTGCCCCTGGATCCCTGGCAGTGTCCAAGTGTGTGGGACGGAGCTTGGAGCCACCTGGGATAGTGGAAGATGTCCCTGCCCATGGCAGGGGTGGAATAGGATGGGCTTTAAGAACCCAAACCACGCTGTGCCACAAGCTCATCAGCTGGCTTTATTCCTGCTGTTGGAGAGCTCACCCCTTTGGAGGCTCCAGGGAAAACTCCAGAGGACCACTGAGAATGTCCAGGTGTTTGTCTAACCCTGCCCTCACTGGGAATCCTTCAACTCCCCCATGCTGACCCAACCAGGTGGATTATTTTTTCTCGTGGGAAGTTTTTCATGGATAATCTCAGGATGAGACTTTCTGGCTCCCGCTCCATCTCTTCCATGTTTAATTCTCTTCTCCAAAGCATCATTTTCCCTTGAAGGAAGCTCACAGTGAGATTAGAGAAAAGCATGTGAGAAATCCACGTGGGTTTGGCTCTACAGAAGTGCAGCTGAGTTTTCTGCAACTCTGCTGTTTGTCCTGGGGATCTGCTGAGGGGAGAAGTTTCCTGTTCTGAAAGCAAGACAGATGCATCAAAGAGGTTCAGTTGCTGGGTAATGCCTGAAGCAAAGAGGCAGGTGAAATTACATTCCCTGGAATCACAGAATCCCAGAATGGTTTGGATTAGAAAGGACTTCAAACATCATCCAGTCCCACCTCTTGCTGTGGGTGGGGACACCTTCCACTATCCCAGATTGCTCCAAGCCCTGGACACTTCCAGGGATGGGACAGCCACAGCTACCCGAGCCTTTTAACAAGAGCTTTACATTTATTTTTGTTGTTTTCTGTTTTATTATTTATTTAGATGTTTTGTTGGTTTTTTTCAATGGAAACTCAAGTGGGTTTTGCTTATCCACTCCATGCAAGGAAACTGTGCAAGGACGAGTTTCCCACAGCTGTATGAAGTTTGAAATGAGAAATAGCCCAAGCCGACTCCTTTCATTCCATTATCTTTAATTTCAAAAAAAGCTCTGGCTCCATCCTAGGCACTCATTTGTTAGAGATGTCACTGATGAAACCAGCAAGGAGATAAAGTGGGATAATGGTTGAAAAGGAGGTGGAGAAACTGGAGTGTCTCCCTCTGGAGCTGCTCTGTCCTGCACAGGCTCATCTGTTGGAGACATCTCTGTTGGAGGCATCTGTGCCATCAAGGGTTGCCTTGAACTCTCCATATTCTCATTAAGGAAATATCCCTGGATATTTATCCATGAGAGTTTATAATTTTCCAAACTCTGAGGTGAGAGGGCTTGGAACAGGATCCACTCCAGCCCAAACCATTCTGGGATTCCTTGCAAACACTGGAAAATGTTGTTTCCTGTCTGTTGTGCATGTAGCTTGGTGGGTTTTCTTTTTCTTCAAGTGAAGAGACGTTTTTCAATGCCTTAAATCTAAGGTGGAGCCAGTGGGATAAGTGGTCTGCTCCTCAAGTTTTGGCTTTCTTATCGTCACGAATAAAATGTCCGTGTTGCTTCCTAATAAATGTTAATGAGGTCTGTTCAGGGGAGGAATTAGGCTCAGGAAAGCTGGCTATGTGGAAATCCAGAATCGCTGTGCCCCTATTATGTCTCCAGGTCTCGGTAGTAATCAGGGAGGAGTCTCCTTGCAATGAATGAGTGAGTGACATTTAAAGCTCCATCTGTTGCCTCCGGAGCGGTGCCTCACGACTGTTTCCACGGCTGATGGGATGATTAATTTCGGTTCCCATTCACAGAGCAGGAAATATTCCCTGAGCAGGGAGTGCCTCCAGCCCTCGCTGAGCCACAGCGTGTGTGGAGCTTGTAGGAAACCTCGGCTGCTGTTTACTCCTGGCTTGCGCTCCCAGACGGGATCCAGGCGACCTTTGCAGCCACACACCTGGGCTGTCCAAAAATTCCTGGGCACTGCAGGGTGCCGAGCTGCCTTTGGCTCCAGCTAGGCTGTGATGCTTAAGCTTGTTGGCTAATTCCAGCCAAGAATACCCTCCCTGGGATCCTGGTCCTTGTGCATGGGATAACAGAGGTAAGAATTAAGTGAAACAGAACTGTATCCTCCTGCTGTCCCACCCAGGGAGCGTTTGGAACCCAGGCCATTCTGAAATTTCATGATAGCCCTTTTAGTTTGCCCTGGCGTGGTGTGGGTCCATGGAGGAGCAGGACTGTTCCTTCACCCTGCCCCCATGTGATGCTCCTCTGGATGTGCTCCAGAGGGGGTTGGTGTCCTGGGAGTGCTGTGACCTGCTCTTGGACAAGTTTTGGGGGTTCCTCGAGTCCAGCCTGGTGCAATTACCTAAAGTATAAAAATTCAGAATTGAGTAAAGCTGATAATGTGTTATCTCCCCCCTCTCCCATTAATTTCTTCTTCCATATGAGACATGTACTGTGCTGGAGGTGCAACCAGCTCTGAGGGTACTGTGCTGCGGCTTCCTTCCGCTTCCCCACAAAATCCGCCACTTTCATCCCAGCACTGCAGTCAGATACTGCAGTAGCTCGGTGCTATTTATAACTCTGATATCACCATCTCTGAGTGTTTCGGGGAGTTTTGACAATTTGGGAAGCGAGAGCCCTGCCAGAGAAGGGTCCCTGGGTCGGCCAGGTGGCGGAGGGGATCCCGGTGTTCGTGCCACTGCCAGGGGGGATGGATTTAATTCACAATAATCCGGTGATGCTCGACTGACACACATCTTCCTGCCAGAATAAACCACCTCAGTTGCTCCCTTGGCTGTGTTCGCAGTCAGCAGTAGATGCTTGCCTCCCTTTCCAGGTTGATTCCGAGGAGAACTGGGGTGATGGGTTATGGGAACAGTGTTCCGAGGATTCGGAGCCAGCGTCACACTCCCTGCAGGCCCACGGCGTTCCTGCTGGCAGCAGCTTGGTGTTTAAATGTCTTTCAAAACACAGAGAATTATTTAAAAATCCGACACTGTTGCTGGACACCAAGGACAGCCCTGAGGAATAAAGTGAGGGAATGAACACACGAGTTTTTTTTCTTTTCCCAAGGGATGAAAGAGCTGGAAATAATGCTGAGAGGGAGAAGATCCATGCACACGCTTCCTCAGCATCCCGCTGGGTGGTTCAGCGGGGTGATCTGCTGGCAGCAGCCAAGAGTTTGGGATACTGAGCACATCCTCTGGCTTTGTGTTTGCTTTTTCTGGGTGCCCAAAGGCTGACGTGCTGCTCTTGGCAGAGCTTGGCCCAAGGGCACAGCTGGCACAGCAGTAATTAAAAAGCAAACTCATTAGCTGGGAATAAAGCCCCAGCCGGAAAGGATGGGAGAGGGGGAGAAGCTGAGTCCATGGGCTCTGGAAAGCCCTAGCCAGAGAGGGTCAACCACAGGCAGCCTGAGGAGCATCTCATTCCTGGTGGGCAGCAATGTGGGAGGGCACCAGGCACCGGAGAGTCACTGGAAGAGGCTGGAATGCTCATTCCTTGGGATTTTGGGAATCTCCCAGCTTTGTTCTGTCGTGGGCAGGTGGGGTGTGTCCTGGAGTGGGAGTTGGTTTCTTCCTCTAGCCTTGACCAGACTCTCATCCCCAGGGTTTTGCAGCAGATTTGCGGAGATTGTTGGGATTTTTTTCCCTTCTCCAAAAGGAATTGCTGAAGAAAGAGGAGCTGGGAAGGAGCTGTTTGTGTTCAGCGGGACTCGCTCTGTGCCGGAGGGAGGGAGAGCGCAGGGAAAGCATTTCCTGCACTTTCCCTTTGAAGGTGATATTGGATTTCAAGTGTGAGAGGCAGTTTTCTGTGCTGCTTAAATTTAAATTAAAAATAATAAATAGAAGAATAAGGGGAGAAAAAAAAGAAAAAAAGGAAAG
Source organism: Notiomystis cincta (assembly GCA_013398075.1). Lineage (NCBI taxonomy): Eukaryota > Metazoa > Chordata > Aves > Passeriformes > Notiomystidae > Notiomystis > Notiomystis cincta. Next base: position 36,658 of record VZRX01003473.1, read on the forward strand.
GAAAGAGTAACGTTGGCAACAGTGTTTGATTTAAAAAAACTCCAGTTTGATGTCTAGTGGAAAGTGTCCCTGCTCATGGCAGGGGGCTGGAATGTGATGGTCTTTAAGGTCCTTTCCAACAAAACCCCTTTGTGGTTCTGGGACTCAGTGAATATTTTTAAAATTAACCTTAAGTAAAGGTTATGTTCTAACAAGGTTTGAATTTAAATGTTTATTTGGTGCCTCTCATACTGAATTTTCGGTTTAACATTTTGGTGTGTTTTCAGGACTCAGTCCTGTATTTCCATCCTTTAAAGACCAGCATGAAAATGCTGTATCAGAGAAGGGGAAGAAAATTCAGTTACAGATGTTAGTTTTACTGAAAAGTGTATTCACAGGTTTAGTGTCACCTTCCCCTAATCCCTTCCAAAACACCGGGGATTTAGGCAGAAGTTATTTTCTGTTTTGGAGCGTGGGAGAATCTAAACATACAAACTTCCCTGATAATGTCTTATCTACAGCCTTCGTGTGATATGTGTTTAATTTTTCCAATGAAGCCAGGCTGGGAGAACTGAGGGTGTTCACCTGTAAAAGAGAAGGCTCCAGGGAGAGCTCAGAATCCCTTCCAGGGCCTAAAAGGGGTCCAGGAGAGCTGGAGAGGGACTTGGGACAAGGCATGGAGGGACAGAACACAGGGAATGGCTTCCCACTGCCAGAGGGCAGGGATGGATGGGATATTGGAGAGGAATTCATGGCTATGAGGGTGGGGAGAGGCTGGAATGGAATTCCCAGAGAAGCTGTGGCTATCTCTGGATCCCTGGCAAGCATCCAAGGCCAGGTTGGACACTGGGGCTTGGATCAGCCTGGGATAGTGGAATCCCCATGGCAGGATGAGCTTTAGGGATCCTTCCAAGCCAATCTACCCTGTGGTTCCATGATTAAATACTTTTTGTAGGACGTGACCTTTGCTCTCAGGTCGGAGGTTGTCCCTTCATTTCCCGCTGTTCTGGGTTATTCCCCTCAGCGTTACGGACCAGCTGCGAGATGTCAAATTTCCCATCTCCATCAGCAATCGAGGGGGACTAAAGTGCTCTAGGTCTTAATTAACGTGCAGCGTGCAGGCAGGCTTTGATGTAGAGCCATGTTTTATTTATTTGGGAAGGGAAACACCAGCAGAGTGGTTCTAACTTCGTATAAAAATCATCTTGACATGATCATGGAATCAAAAACAGGCTAACTTGACCATGGGGAAAAAAATAATTCCCTATATGCCAAGAGGGGGGGGGAATTTAAAAATTAATGTTTTCTACAGGGAACGAAAAAAAAAGCAGGGAGAGACCGTGAGATAGTTTATTATTCATAATCAGGATCTTGTCTCCTAATTCATGGCTTTGGCATTTCTCATCCCGGCCCTGAATGTTGTCTTTGTGCCTTCGCTCACGTCACGACTCTGATTGTGCTTGTGCGTTCTCAAGGCAGAACCTAGGGAAGCACTTTCCGAGTCTCCCGTCACACACTCCCTGGAACACAGGCAGGTTTTTGTTGTGGGGCTGTGTCCATTGAGCAGACAGGGCTGGCTGGGGCTCGCAAGGGCTCTCTGGGTCAGCAGCTCCCGGCGGGGCAAAGAGGAGCTTTTTTGGAGCCTGAAATAGTTGAAAGTCGGGGATGATGCAGCCTCTGCCTGAATGGGAATTGTGGTCCCCATCCCTGCAGCTGAGGGGGAATGAGTCTCTTTGGGTGGGAAATGGGAGGTTTGTCAAGTGTTCTCAGGAGCGTTTTCCAGCAGGGAGCAGCAGCTAAAAGCTCTTTTTTGGGGAGTAAAGCAGGAAGAATGGATCTCAGGGCACAGTCACAAGTGGCAGGGTGTTTCTTCTGCCTGAAATTGGATTGAGTTTTGCATGCTTGGGAGGGCTGAGGGTGTTCACCTGGAGAAGAGAAGGCTCCAGGGACACCCCACAGCCCCTTCCAGGGCCTAAAGGGGCTCCAGGAGAGCTGGAGAGGGACTGGAGACAAGGCATGGAGGGACAGGACAAGGGGAACACATGGAATCACAGAATGGTTTGGGTTGGAAAGGACTTAAAGTTCATCCCATTCCACCTTCCTGCCGTGGGCAGGGACACCTTCCAGTTTCCCAGGCTAATCCAAGCCCCAGTGTCCAATCTGGCCTTGGATACTTCCAGGGATCCAGGGGCAGCCACAGCTTCTCTGGGCACCCTGTGCCAGGGCCTGCCCACCCTCACAGGGAACAATTCCTTCCTAATATCCCATCCATCCCTACCCTCTGGCAGTGGGAAGCCATTTCCTGTGTCCTGTCCCTCCATCCCTTGTCCCCAGTCTCTCTCCAGCTCTCCTGGAGCCCCTTTAGGCTTTAGGAAGGGGCTCTAAGGTCCCCTCACAGACCTCAAACACACTGTTTAGGTGAGTTGGAGTGGTTATCTGTAGGTGAGAGTGTGCTACTCTGTTGCAAATCCCTGGCTGTGGCTCAGGAATCCGTGGCAAGAAATCCTCGCTCTGGTCCTGCGGGGGAGAGAGGGGAATGGAGAAAAGGCCACAGGAAGGAAAATAATAGGGAAGTGGAGGGAAGAGCTTGTGGGTTGAAAAATAGCAACACTTCAGTACTGTGACCTTTTGCTGAAAATGTTTCCATCAAAAAAAGAAAGTCTCCTCCTCCGTGGCTGAGCTGGGTGCAGGGAGGGGTGAACACGCTCCTGGACCTCTGCTCCACGAGAGTATTTGGGAAAAACCCTATGAAAACTCTTTCCCTGGGATGGATAAGATTAATGTCCTGACAGGGGATATGGAGAAAAAAACCCACCTTTATTTTCCAGTTTTGCTGAAGCTCAGTGTTTCTGAGGGATTAGCCTTTGTTATCCTGTAAATGGTGTTCATTCAGAGCTCTCAGCAGAGGCACTGAGGGATTGCCCCGGAGAGAGACAGAGACACAGCAAATGTTGCAAATGCAGAATACCTGTGAAAGGCAGAACTGTCACTCAGGTGGAATTTAGAAGGTTTTTACTCATTCATGGGGTGTCAGTAATTTATTTTTTTTTTAAGAGAAACAAGCTGAATTCAGTTATTGCAAAGTGATTCTAGCTTCCCACTGCCAGAGGGCAGGGTTAGATGGGATATTGGGATTGGGAAGGAATTCTTCCCTGGGAGAGTTGTGAGGCCCTGGCACAGGGTGCCCAGAGAAGCTGTGGCTGCCCCTGGATCCCTGGAAGTGTCCAAGGCCAGGTTGGATGATGGGGCTTGGATCAGCCTGGGATAGTGGAAGGTGTCCCTGCCCATGGCAGGGAATGGGACTGGATGATGTTTGAGGTCCCTCCCAAGGCAAATCAGTTTGAGATTTATGATACAGCACTTTCTGCATAAGTTCCTTTAAGGGAGAGCCTCATGCCCCTGACCAGGGCAGTCCATCAGTTCATCCCTCACAAGCCAAGATCACTCCTTTCTGTAAAGTCTCAGATTAGTCTTTATCCTCCTTGTTCCCAGGGCTGCTGGATCAGTGGAACGGAGTGGAGTGTGCGTGTGTTTTGAAGACACGAGTGGGTCACACATGATGCTCTTTGCTTGTGGCAAACCCATGGGTTTGTAGGAGGTTGTGTCTGGAGGGAAGCTTGCTGATCCCTGAATTCCAGCAGCTTTGGCTGCACAAGAAGAAGGGTGTGAGCTTCGTGGTGCTGCCCTTGGTGCAGCCCACGGTTCCTGCTGGCCTGTGCTGGGCGAGGACCACACTGACCCCCACTCTTGTGTTCTGCCCCGCAGTTGATGTGAGCACAGCCCTCCCCTTGCAAGTGGCGCCGAGCTCGGTGCCCATGGACCTGCGGCTGGACCACCAGTTCTCCATGCCGGTGACGGAGCCCACGCTGCGGGAACAGCAGCTGCAGCAGGAGCTGCTGGCGCTCAAGCAGAAGCAGCAGATCCAGAGGCAGATCCTGATCGCCGAGTTCCAGCGGCAGCACGAGCAGCTCTCCCGGCAGCATGAGGCGCAGCTGCACGAGCACATCAAGGTAAGGGCGGCCCCCGGGGACGAGGGCGTCCTGGAGTCCTCGAGGTTGGAAGAGCCTTCTGGTGTCCGTTCCAACCGTCGACCCAGCAGCACCACAGCCCCTGGGAGGCTCGGCACCCCCTGAACAGTTCCAGGCGTGGTGACTCCACCGCTGCCCTGGGGAACCTGTTCCAGTGCCTGGCCACCATTTCGGGGAGGAAACTTTCCCTGATCTCCAGTCCAAACTTTACATGGCACGGGTTGAGGCTGTTTCCTCTTATCCTGTCCCTTGCACCCACGAGAGTATTTGGGAAAACGTCCTCCTGTCAGGGAGTTGTGCAGAGCCAGAAAGTCCCACCTGAGCCTCCTTTTCTCCAGGCTGAGCCACTTTCCCAGCTCCCTTGGGAGTTCTCCAGCCCCTTCCCCAGCTCCGTTCCTTTCCCTGGACACAACACCTGCCCTGGTGGAATTGAGGTTGCCTGTTACTGTGGAGAGGCACGGAAACTTCCCAGTGGGCATTTGCCATCAGCACAAGCTGCAAATGGAGCGTGGGGGCCGTGGGGGCACACCAAGAAGGGTCACTGGGCAGTCTGGCCTGGAGGATGGCTGTTGCAGAGTGAAAATATGAGACATTATATAAATATTTCCCAGTGCTGGACTATTGCTATGGCAACCTAAGCTTTCCGAATTGCTAATAGGCTCCTTTTTTTTCAAAGGGGGATTAGTGCTGCACATGGTAAATAGCCTTAATGTAATATTAAAAAGCATCCTCGATTCAACCTTATATAACTTTCATTTTAATACAAAATGCATGTCAGAGTGGGGAAGATGGGATTAAAAGTTAATGGGGTGTTATTTACAGACTTCTTAGTACAGAGAAGAGCTGGAGTTTGTAAGAATTGTCCCCGTTTGAGGGTGGATTAACAGCAAACACCCCTGTCCCTTGGTGAGTCCTCTGTGCTGTCGCCAGGGCAGAGGTGAGGAGGTGCCTGGGTGTAAATATATTTATATATTTACACGTGGATGCACACTGTGTGCATCTCTGGGTGTATGTATGGAACGTTTACGTATCCCCACGTTTCTGTAGCTGCACATTTGTCCACTCGTGGGTGGGGGAGGAAGGAAGGAAGGGGAATTTCCCTGACAAATATTTCCATTATTCCCTCGTAACTGCCTGTGCCTGTAGCTATTTGTCTATTAAAACTCAGGTAGGCTCGTTCCCATTTAATGGCTAATCTCAAAGCACTGGTGACTGGAACCAGTGCTCTCATTTCTGTTGAAGCTCTGACTGACTCTGCTCACAACCTGTGTTAGGAGCAAGCTGAGCTCTGATTTTGAGGCACCACAGTGCATTCAGCCCGTTAGGGAATGAACTTCTTCATCTCCTTTGTAAGCTTGGCTAAATGAGAGCCTTAAAATAGGGATGACACAATCCTCTACAAAAAGGTGGCCTGCAAAGTGAGCTCTGGGAGCAGTAAGTGGGACTGTCAGTGGGACCAGAACTGCTTTAAAAATCAAACGGCACCTTCTTGAAATAAACCCTGGGATGCCTCACGAGGAAAATAACCCCCAAGCCCTACCCCAGCGTGTGACTGTGGTGCATTTTCTCTGGGAAAACATCCTGCTTGTCTCTGTGTGCAGAAGTCAGCCCACGTTTAGGTGACTCTTAGAACTGGCAGCTGTGTTAAGTGCAGTGGCTGTGAGCGCAGGGAAGCGATTATTTTGCCCAGAGAATTAAAATCTATAACTTTAAATTTGGACTCGGAGCTGCCCAGCTCATGAAGAAAGCAGGGTGGGGATGCTAAAGCAAATAAAACCCATTTATCTTCTGCAAGTGAAGCACTTGAGCTGTGCAATTTGGTATAGAAGTAGTCCTGAGTGAAGATGCAGGGCTCTTTTTGGAGAAATTTAATTGGTTTTTTTTTTGTTTGTTGGGTTTTCTTTTATTTTTGTTTTTCTTTCTTTTTTTTTTTTCTTAGTCCCATGTGCACATGGGCATGAGCACACACCCATGGAAGGGGTTTGGAATGGGATGACCTTTAAGGTCCCTCCAAACCCAAACCATTCTGTGATTCTGTGATAATGTTAAATCCACAATTGCTTTGGAAACCGCTTCTGTGAAGGGGGAAGAATTTCTGCATTTTACTCTGTTCTGCATATCTGGTACTGTCTAGAATTGATTAATTTGGATTTTTCCATTGCAGTCTGGCATCCACCATTTTAATCAACGAGTGCAAAACATTTATTTCATAGAATCTCCAAATGCTTTGGGTTAGGAAGGACCCTAAGGATCCTCTAATTCCAACCCTCTGCCATGGGGCAGGGACACCTTCCACTCTCCCAGGTTTTTCCAAGCCCCATCCAACTTGGCCTTGGACACTTCCAGGGATCCAGGGGCAGCCACAGCTTCTCTGGGAATTCCATCCCAGCCCCTCCCCACCCTCACATTCCTTCCCAATATCCTATCCATCCCTGTCCTCTGGCAGGGGGAAGCCATTCCCTGTGTCTTGTCCATGCATCCCTTATCCCCAGTCCCTCTCCAGCTTTCCTGGAGCCCCTTTAGGCCCTGGAAGGGACTCTGAGCATTCCCTGGAGCCTTCTCTTCTCCAGATGAGCACCCCCAGCTGATGAAGCTTTCAAACAGCTCCTTTGTTTCTAGTGTTGATTACTTTGCTGGTACAGGAAGAATTCGTGGTTTAGGGTTGTTTTGTTTCTTTTATTGCTGTGCTGATGGTGGAACAGCAGAACTAGTCTGACTTGACAGGAGCTACGAAGGGGGGAGCATCCCTCCATGCCACCCTCCAAACAAATCAGGAGTGTGACGAACACTTGAGTGAGTGAAGTTTGGCCTGGAAAATGCTGGCATGACTTGCCTGTTTTTCTATCCCAGTAGATAACTTTTTCCTATTGAGAGCTGGAGTTTTGGCTTTTTCCAGAGCTCAGAATCGCTTCCATCAGCTCAGTGTTAATCATCTGACCTAGTGCAGGAGGAGAAGGCGATGACTGCCCAAACATGTGATCATTTCTCTGGTGTGTCCCAGTCCTTGCTTTTATAGACATGGTGTTTTGGCCTTCACGTGAAAGTGCCAGATTCCCCAAGATGGTGCAGATTGGAGAGAGCCAGGAAATGAGGGAAACAATATTTGTGGAAGGGCTTTATAATGGACACATTATAAAGCTCAGCACAGGGGAGGAGTGGGAGGGTAAGGAGAAAACAGGCATAGAGAGAGAAAGGACAAGAGGGAATGGCTTTAAACTGAGAGAGATTAAGTTTAGATTGGATACTTGGAAGAAATTAGTGGGGAGGGATGGGGCTTGGAGCAAACTGCTCTAGTGAGAGGTGTCCCTGGCCACAGCAGGGCGTTGGAATGGGACGAGCTTTAAGGTCCCTTCCAACCCAAACTGTTCTGTGGCGATTCTGTGAAAACCCTGACATGTTTGGGGAAAATAAGCTGAGCCTTTTGAAGGCTTCACACCACACGGAGCAGGGCAGGCTGTTTGTTTCACAGCTCCAGTGCAGCTCTGCCGATCGCCCAGGCCTGACTGCGGGAAGTGCCCCAGGGGAGGCCGCCGGAGAGCACCGGGGGCTGGAGGCTCCTCTCTCCTGCAGCCACTCACCTTCAGCCAGGAGGATTTTCCACTCCTCCCTGCCTCGCCAGATGTGGGACGATATTTATGGCCCTCAAATCTGCCTTCCTGAACAAAACCAAGGATGGAATAAGGGGCCTGGCTCTCGAGTGAGATGATGGAAAGCATCTCCTCAGGTCCCGCTGTGAGCTTTGCCTGACCTTTGGTTGCGGAGGAACCGGCAGGGAATTTTTTCCTTTGTGAGTCACTCATTCCCAGCCAAGATCAGCTGGAAGGTACCAAAAGCTTTTCCATTTGCCTTTCTGGTTGAGGGCTGGAGCTGGGTGATGGGAGAGGGGCAGGATGGGTGCTTTGGCAGGGCCAGAGGCACCTCGGGCGCTCTGAGCTCCGCGGGAAGGGAAGGACGTTGTGGGGAATGTGGTTCATCTGCTCTGTCTGAGCTTGGAGCAGGGCTCTTCCCAGCCCTGGCTGTTTTATAGCCACAGCTGGAAACTTCTCGGGGATGCTGACGCATGTCAGCGGGAGCAGCGTGCTGGTGGGATAACAGCACAGGGAAGCAGCTGAGCCTCCCAGCTCCTCGTGGGCCTGGAATGCTCACCTGGGGGTGTGCAATGCCATTGCCAGTTTTCCCACATCTGAGAAAGGACTGGGTGCATCCGTAGCAGAGGGAGTGCCGGGCTGTGCGTCTGATGTAGGCAGGATGGACAGGGAAGCAGCAGCAGGGAAAGGAGCTTTGTGAGGATGTTTGCTGTGAAATTATTCTCTTTCCCTTGACAGAATGAATTCCTACACTGAGTGAGGGATAGTAGCTCATCTGAGGGATCAACCTCGTGTTCAGTGAAACCCTCGGCCCATTCTTTTGGTTTCAGGGAGTGAAAAATCTTTCAGGGAATCTTCAGACATATTTTGCTGTGCTGTAAAGAAATGTAATTCTTTCCCAAAGATGTCTAGACTTGATAGCTGTCATGCTGATGCTGAGGGCAGAAACTGCTCCTTGCTTTCATGTGGAGCCACCTGCCTGTGGAATGGCAGGTTTGCCTGCAGGATAGCCCTGGAGCTGCTCAGGGCCAGGTGGATGGGGCTGTGATGGAAGGTGTCCCTACCCATGGCAGGGGGCAGAACTGGATCATCTTTAAGGTCCCAGCCAACCCAACCCAACCCAACCCGTTCCATGATTCCATGGTAGCTCACTGGGCCCAAATCACATCGTCTTTTAGTGGGGCTGCTCTCAGCATAGCCCTGACAGTGCCTAGAGCTTCTCTTTGGTGGCCTCCCAGTGTTGATTCCTACTCAGCAGGGGAAGCTGGGCGTGTTTCAGTTCTGCTACTGGGGCAAATCCATCTACTCATCCCTCGTGGCACCTTCCCCGTGTCCCCAGGGACGCTGCCAGCAGCACCGTGGCTCCCACAAAGCATCCACTTCCCTTGGACTCCGGAAGGGCCAACTTCCATCTCACCCCCTGATATCCCAGCTCCCATTCCTGGGCCTGTCTGCTCCGTCCTCCCTTCCTGCAGCAGCCAGCGTGGAGGGGCTCCCTCTGCTCATTTTTGTGCCGCTCTTCCACAGCGCACCCGTTCCTCGCAGCCCGCTTTCCTTTCAAGAGAACCTTAAAAAGCCCGGAGATACCAGGTGTCTGCGTCTGTCTGGATTCCGGGATGACAGGATTATTCATCTTAGGAAGCTGCAGCTGGGTACAGTCGGTGGTAAAAGACCAGACTGAACATTTTGTGCCTCGTTACTACTCGAATGCCTTGGAACTCGCGCTATTTCCAGACGGCTTCCTGTTCTTTCTCGGTGACCTTGCCTCGCTTTTCTGGCACACCAAGCCCACTCCAAAACTTACACCTTAGATCCTGCAAAACTTAACTTCTGATGGAAGCAACCCTGGGGAAAACTTTTGGAAGATCAGAGTGTTTGCTGCCTTTGAAGGGGACGGGCGATGACTTTTCCTCAGCCTCAGAGTCGGGATCTTTCGCGAGAGTGGTGAGGACAAACCTGCACACGGAGGGGTGGGTTTTGTTAACAAATCCATGGAGCAGTTTGGACACCTTTTACCCCATCTCTTGGCTGAAGGAGTCCTGCATCAGGCTGGGGTAATTCAGGCACCTTCCTGCCATCCAAGCACTGTTGGTGGTATCAGGAGTGAAGCTGGAATGCTTATCCAGGGAAGTTTATCTGCTCTGGTCCTTACAGAGCTACTGGGAATCGGTAAAAGAAGCGTTTCCCTTTGGTTTCTTCTGAGATGGGCCACAGTTGGTTGTGGAAGGAGCACAGTGAGAAGTCCAGATTTTACTGGAGTAAAATATGTGTGGAGCACCATTTTTTTTTTTGTCAGTTTGGAAATTTCAAAGTATAAGCCAGCAGAAGGGATATTTTGGCAGTTCAACTCCAATTTTATCTTATTTTTGAACGTAGATAATATTTGGAAGTAGGCAAAGAGAACACAGAAAATCAGGGCAGGAATAAAGAAGTACCCCACTGGATCCTGCTGTTATACCAGGAACACTGACCTGTTAATGTACACCACTGCTGATCCGTTCACGTCCCGAAACGTAGAATTCCTGTAATACCCAAAATGCCTCAGAAAAATTCACAGAAGATGTAACTACTCCTCCAAGGACTGAGGTCTCATTTCTTATTTAGCATTAAACATCTGGGGCACCTCCTTTACAGGAATTTGTGGTTCTTTGGTTTACAGGGATTGGTTTAAGTCAAATTTTCTGATCTACTTATCGCCATCGATGCTGGCATGGGCACTCCCTGCTCCTGATTCCTTCCCCTTAAACAGTAACTCAAAGGAGTTTTCTTCATCTTTAAAAGGGAAAATGGAGAAGGAACTGAGTGTGCTGGATACTACAAATAGAACTTGCTGCTTTCTGAAAAGGCTATTGGATATTCTGCTTCCGGAGAAAGGGAAAAGTTAGGCTGGAGTGGGAATCAGGGAGCCAAAGGCTCATGCAAAAGCATTCCCAGTGCTGAACCTTTGCAGATATTCAGGCCGCAGAGGGCTTCCAGCCTTTTAGAAGAGGTAATGGCACGGGAAGGAGACTGGGATACAAAATTCCACATCCGTATATAAAGCTGTCGCAGTAAAAAATGGGATCTTATCAGCGGGAGCTGGCAGGGCAGGAACATCACCATCATTCCCGCTCCTGGAGACGGTTTGGCCTCATAAACCTGAGCACCAGACGTTCTCAGTAGGACGTGTCTGACCGAGATCAGTCTCCTGCCCAGGGAGCTGTCGCCTGGGAGGGATCGTTTCCCCGCGCAAAATTCCCTGCCCACGGGAATTTCTGGCACGGGATTAGCTGGCTGTCAGCTGCCCGATGGCAGGAAGGGGGCATGTGGGAGGCATGTCTCAGAAAAGAGATGAGAGGTGCTGGTTCTTCCAGATCTTTGTGTCTTGGCTGCTGCTGGAAGCCACAGTGTTCCCCCCACCCTCCTAGTCTCCCAGCACAGCTGATTTATTCTGCCCGGCCTCCGGTGCTCCAGGAGATAGCCCAAACACGCCGCCACGGAGCCAAGAGAGCAGATCCTGAAACTGGAGCTGCAGCCTGAGACTTCAGTAAACAGGATGGGGGGAACATGAAGCAGAGAGTCCAGCCAGTGCTGGGATCGCTGTAAAACAGCCCAGCAGAGCAGTGCTCCCAGAAATCCAGCTCCCCGAAATCCCACTGTCTGTGCTTTGCTCCCACCCGTAGCCAAGGAATTTTCGGGGGATGATTTGATGTCTACATTCTCGATGAGTTTTTCTTCACCCTTACCTATGACTTGACTTTATTTTTACAGAGCCCGAGCCCAAAGATCGTTTTGAATACCTGATACAGACTCCCAAAACTGTAGAATTTGGCCAGAACAGGTAGCAGAAGAACCTTTCCCTGATATCCCCCTGTGCTGGAGCTGATCTCAGGTGTGGATTGAGATGCAAGCTGGGAGCTGGACACAGCAGCTTTGGGTGCCAGGGAATATTTATCAGCCAGAAATGTTCTAACTGCTGTTCACCCAGGCTTGTGCTTATCTCCACAAGCTGTCTGGGCACAGATAATTTTACTCTCTCTTCCACTAATTGCAGCTATTCAAAATATCTCTTATAAACACCCAGGAGCCAGTCTGAGCTGGTGGGGCAGGAAGCATCTCTGTGCTTGGCTCCTTGTTTGGCAACTGGAGGGGTGGTTGTGGAAGTCTTAATGCAACGTGTCTCCATGAGCTACATCCTGGGAAATGGGATCTTGCTGTCAGCACTCCACGCTTCCTGGGAGGGCACTACCTGACTACTGGAAGATTTCGGGGAATTACCTTTCCACTTCTGTTGGAAAGACTAAAGGGAACCATTTTAGCTGCATTTCCCTTGAAAAGTGGTTTCTCTGTGAGAGTTTCCCTACTGGTAAGGTGTCAGTCTCCCTCCCAGGCAGACAAACTAGGGCACTGAAGACAATTGAGGAATGTGATGGCAAAATCCTCTGGATCACTGAGTCCTCATGGCAAGCTGACAGTTGATAAATACCTGGAAATGCTCTGCATTCTCCCTGTTACCTTTATTAATATTAATATGTGCTAAAGGAGCACCAGCAACACTAACTGCAGGTACAGTTGAACATTTGTGCAGTTTTCAGAAATAGTGGGAGCAGTGACATTAAACATATGCAGGAATCCCCATAGTTAGGAATATTTACAAATATTGATTTTGGCAAGAGCACCTAATTCAGATGTTCTGAGCTCCCTAATGCAGCGTGTGTGTCTGTCACACGATGCTCCTCAAACTCGGAGCTCAGTTAGTCTCAGATCCAGGGATTTCCCTCAGTGAGTCGCTTTGTAATGAAATTTCAGTGCTTGGGAAATACAGTTGGGGAATAAACCTCCTGCCCCAGCTGCGTGTGATGAACACACAGGGGCTGAGTGGGCAGTGACTGTTCAAATTTGCCTCGATTGCTTTCAATGAACCAGAAACTGACGTTCCTCTGATGTTTTTTCTGACAACCCAACAATCCCAGCCTGTGCATCCCTGAGACCAGTGTCCAAGCACTCCTGGAGCTCTGGGAGCCTCAAGGCTTTGCCCATTCCCTGGGAAGCCTGGGCAGTGCCCCAGCACCCTCTGGAGGAAGAACCTTTTCCTGATATCCAAACTAAATTTCTGTTTCCCCATAACATTCCTGAAACAGCCTGAGAAGACACCGGATGGGTTTTCTTCTCTTGTCTTCCCATGCTACAGCAGACACCAACAGTGATTTCTTTTCATTTTTCATGGATACATTTGGAGACATGGCTTCATTATTTTATTTTTCTAAATGTTTTTTTTTTCAATTTCAAAACGATTCAAAAAACTATATTAAGAATAGACTTTGTGGAAACTGGGGTCAAAATGAGCAGAGACAATACATCCCTAATGAAACTTCCCTAAACCATCCAGCGACAAATTGGGCTTTTCATTCCCGTTTCACTCCAGATGTCAATGAAAGCACAGCTCCATCTAAAGCAGCCTAATGTATGTAAACCATTGCAGGAAGCAGAGCCCGCAGAGCCTAGGAGACTGCAGATGGAGAGAAAAGGCTCCTGATTCCATAAAAATAACAAAACCTGTTTTACCATATTGTGCATTAAATATTGTTCATTTGCATACTTTCCATGGCGAGGTTCTCAAAGCCCACCATGTGGTGGACTTGTTGGAAGTCGGAAAAGAGACTCTTTCCCCAAATGGAGATGTGTTAGTAGAAGCTGCTGCTTAATTAGAAAACAAAAATAGCTGGTTTCCTCTATTTTTTCCTCCTTTTCTAGTTTGGGTTTTTTTTTTTCAGCGTGGATTTTTGGTTGTTTACGTGTAATTCAATAGAATTAGAGGGGAAGCATAGGTGCAGTCGCTGCAGATAACTGGATTTCGGTGTTTTACAGCAGCCTGCCTGCTTGGAACAGGCAGCAGCAGGGATTCCTCTATGGAGAGTTCCCAGCAGATAGCCAGGCAGACTGTAAATACCTCTTAGATTGGTTTTTTTGCATCTTTATATGAGAATGGTGTCATTTAATTCATATCTATGGTGCACCTGTGGCTGAAGGTGAAGGTGCAAGTGTGCAATGTCACAAATTAATCAGAGGATCCTCAAATATCCAGAGCTGGAAAGGGACTTGCAAAAGATCATCAAATCCAACTCCTGGCCCTGCACAGCACACCCCAAAATTCACAATTAAAGGGATTAAAAGGAAAATGTGCTCAAGGAGAAGGAAAAACTGTGGGGTGGGAGTCTCGTGTACTCAGGAGCTGGCAGGGTTTGGAGAAGTGTGGATTGAGGTGTTCTTGGAGAAAGCCATGGCTTGGACCCTGCCCACAGCAGGCACTTGGAATGAGGTGATCTTTAGGGTCCCTTCCAACTCAGCAGAGGCTTGGAACAAGGTAATCCTTGGGGTCCCTTCCAACCCAAACTGTTCTGCAATTCGTGCTTCCGATCCCTCTCGGCCTCGGAGGTTTTGTGGGAGTGGTGGGTGGTATCCAAGCACAGGCCCCCATTAAGAGCAGCCCTGGAGAGAGAGGTTGGGGCTCTGAGGCTGGAGGCTGCCAGCTCCCGATCAATCCCTTGGTTTATAAGCTGCCAATGTAAAGAGTGCGGGGTGGGCACCGTGCTCTGGAGGCTCCAGAGGGCTCCGGCATTCCAGGGCCTTGCGGGAGGCCGGGGAGCAGCCCACACGCTCGGCTGCGGCCTGTGTCTTGCTGGGGAGAGTGCAAACCAAGCTAGGAGGTGGGAAATGTTTGTTTCGGCTCTGCTTTTTTAGGAAAAGGAGGTTTTTAGCCCCACGGGGATCCCTTTGCACCTCTGCAGGCCGCTGGGGTGTGCCGTTTGTCACCGCTCTTCCACAGCCTCGGGGATGCGGGGCGTTCCCTCACGCCATCCCAGGGCACGGCACAGCACACTGCCACCCTCAGTCCCCTGGGAATCACCTCTGTGCCTCAGATTTCCCAGGGGACATTGACAGCTTCCAGCTGCTGGGACCTGGGGTGGGACTTGCATCTTTGGTGCTTCCAAACGTCCCCCTTTGATGGAAGGTTTGCAAGTATTTCCCTTAATTAAACATTGTGTGTCTTGATTATCCCATGAATATGGGCGAGTCATGAGGGTCAGGGTAAATCCTTCCTGGAGAAATTATTGGGGGAATTATTTTTTTTAATCCATTGAAGCAATTCTTTCTGTAATTAATCACAGAATCTCAGCATGGTTTGAGTTAGACGGGACATTAAATTCCCTCTAATCCCACCCTCTCCCGTGGGTAGGGACATCTTGCACTATCCCAGCTTGCTCCAAGCCCCAGTGTCCAGCCTGGCCTTGCACACTTCCAGGGATCCAGGGAAAGCCCCAATTTCTACAGCTTCTCTGTGCAACAAAAAATATTGAAGGTGCCTCCATGGTATTTTACTGAAAAATAGGATTTTATTGAATGGAGTTAAAAGGAAGGCCCTTGCTTGTCCTTATTTCCATGAGTTAAGCACTGTCATTGTCACCTGGCCACAGCCTCTGCTTTGGAAGGCTGGTGATGTTAATCTTCTCCTTTCCCCTCTTCCCTTCTCCGCAGCAGCAGCAGGAGATGCTGGCCATGAAGCATCAGCAGGAGCTGTTGGAGCACCAGAGGAAGTTGGAGCAGCACCGACAGGAGCAGGAGCTGGAGAAGCAGCACCGAGAGCAGAAATTGCAGCAGCTGAAAAACAAAGAGAAAGGGAAAGAGAGTAAGTGGCCAAAGCTCCTTCATCCGGGTGATGTCAGGTGGATGGGAGCCATGAAGGAGCCTCAGAAAGCTGGAGGTTCCTCGAGGGCACAGGCAGCTTGTGGGGATTGAGGGGAAGAGAGGAATCTCTTTCTCCTCTTTATCTTCATTTTCATCTTGCTAAATGCCATTTTAGCATTTTTCAAAAGGAAGCGTATCCTCTCTTCCCTTGATTTAACATTTTTTGAAGTATTTTTGGCAGCATTCCTAATGGAGGCAGAATATTAAGCCCATAAAATACACCAGATGTACACTGCACTCCTTTTCTCTTTCTGCTGCTCTGAATTTCGTTCTTTTTAAGAAGGAGGAGCCGAGTTCTCAGCTCTCTCCCCCTTTTTGAAGCGTTTCCATTCAGCAGGGGAAGTTTTTTTCAGGAGGTTACAGCTTGTGGGTGCCTTCCCCATTGTGTGTCATTAGGAGATGGAGGAGATCATTGTGGCCTCACAATGTCCCTTATCAGAGACACTCTGGGCTGCTTGTTTGGGCTTCTTCTGCAAGTGAATGGGAGGAAAAATGCCTCAAAAATACCTCGCCAAGTTGTGCCATCAACTCCTCAGGGCTTTTTTTTTCTCCTGGGAAATTGGGAGCTCTTTGTGGGAAGGGTGGTGCAAGGGGGTACCAGGAGATGGGAACCAGGAACAAGATAAAGCTCCAAGAACTTTTCTATCAGGAAAAGGCTGGGTTCTGGGAGGTCTTTTTTAAGTACTAGAAAGACCAGAGGTTCAGAATCTCTAAACATTTCCCCTTCCCCCTGCTGCTCCCATCACCTGATGATGTCTGATCCATGTTTTCCTCTGGGCCTCTCCTCAGAACCAATACCTGGCCATCCTCATTAAAGTAATCCAAAAAGAAATTAAAACGCCCGAATCTCTGGAAAATGGGATCAAAGCATCTTTTGAGTGAAACACAGAGGTGTAGAGGAAAAAAAAAACAGAATTTAGGGATGTTAAGTTGAAGATCCTGTTCCCATGGTTACGGTTTTATTTTTAAATTACTTTTTATTTAAGAAGTGCTGTGGTGTAGAATCGTTATCACACCTCAGCTCTTAAGGATACTTATTTTTCTCACATCACAAAATTTGGTGAAGAGAAGCTAAAATTGTCCTGATCTGAAATATGAAGAGAGAGTGTAAGAGAGGTAGAATTTGTCCTCCTTCCTTTTTAACAACTCTGCTCTGAAGCCAGGCTGGGAGAGCAGGGGGTGTTCACCTGGAGAAGGGAAGGCTCTGGGGAGAGCTCAGAGTCCCTTCCAGAGCCTAAAGGGGCTCCAGGAGAGCTGGAGAGGGACTGGGGACAAGGGATGGAGGGACAGGACACAGGGAATGACTTCCCACTGCCAGAGGGCAGGGATGGATGGGATACTGGGAAGGAATTGTTCCCTATGAGGGTGGGGAGGCCCTGGCACAGGGTGCCCAGAGAAGCTGTGGCTGCCCTGGATCCCTGGAAGTGTCTATGGACACTGGGGCTTGGATCAGCCTGGGATACTGGAAGGTGTCCCTGCCTGTGGCAGAGGGTTGGAATTAGGTGATCCTTAGGGTCCCTCCCAACCCAAACCACTCCAAGGTTCTATGATGTCTTTCATCTTCCAGTAAAGGGCAGCTTCCAGGGCAGCTTTTGTAAACCTTACAGTCCAAAAATGTTGAACTTCAAGTCTTCTAAGTAACAGGTTTACCCCAAACTGGCAGAACACAGCCAGGTTTGAATATTCTGAGAATGCTAATGGACTAAGGATGCCGTGTTTTGGAGAGAGAAGGCTCTTAAACCTGGATTTATCACCTCTTCTGCTGCTCAGGAATTTATCTCGAGCTCTTTGCTTGAACTTTCTGGTGAGAAATGCAGGGCTCCAAAAGAAGGGGAATTTTCTCGCTTTGGTGTTTGAACCATTTCACACCTCCAGGCAGTGCCTGGTGGGAACTCTGCAGCCTCCTGCTCTCTGGGAGAGCCCAGGACTCATTCCCCCAGCATGTCAAACATCAGCATATCATCGAGCAGGGTGCAGGAGACAGGAACATAGCACATCTTTTAGTTCTTATTCCCAGAGGAGCAGGCAGCTTCCCTGGTCTTTTCCTCTCCTCCTGGCCCGAATGTTTTCCATTGGAGCTTCTGCCTTACGCCAGGGTGTGATGAACCATCATTTTCCATGTGCTCCCTTGCCAAACTTTGGATGCATTGCTCCATCAGGAACCCTGCCTGGGAGTCTGGGCTGTCAACCCGATGATCACTGGGATCCATCATGGCAGGGAAACAGCCTGCTCTCCGTTGTGCAGGAAATCATGATTAGGGATTACACAGTTGACATTTTAGCTCTGCAGAATGACTGACTCCCTTTTTTTTGGTTCTAGTCTTTTTTTTTAAATGTTAGGTTTTCTGTTTGAAGCGGGAGATTTGTGCGCTCGTAAATGAAGCAAAATGCTGCGTTGGCCGTGGTGTACACAGAGAGTTGGGAACAAAGAGGTCCCTGTTTACACGAGTTTGCAAGACAAAACCTACGCATGGGCCACTGGGCTCATTCCCCTTCTGCTTTTAGATGTGACATTTAACAACTCGAGGGTGCACAAGACCCCTTTTCTTAAATAACTTTGGTTCAAAGAGAGCTGGGATACCCTGGATAAGTGCTTTATTCTGAGCGTGTTTCTGTGCAAGTGTAACATCCTCTTCTGGTGAAATAAACCCAATTTCATCTGTGTTTTTGAACATAACTTGTGAATCTATGCCAAGCTAAAGGGATAAAAAGGGAGAGCTCCTTTCTGGAGGCACTTTGTTCTTCTCTCTTTGAAAGCAAAGTTCTTTTTTATTTTTTTTTTTTTTTGACTGGGAAATGAAAGATTTGATTCGGATTCGTTTTTAGAAATTTTAAACCCCTTCAAGTATGTGCATTGATTTAATAACCTTTTTAATGTTTGTTTTGTTGGGTTTTTTTTTATCTCAGGTGCAGTGGCGAGCACAGAAGTGAAGATGAAATTGCAGGAATTCGTGTTAAACAAGAAGAAGGCTCTGGCCCACCGGAATCTCAACCACTGCATATCCAGCGACCCTCGCTTCTGGTACGGGTAAGTGGGACTGGGCTTGTCTGCAGGGTTCAGCCAGGGCCACCTCAGTCCCCAATTCCCAGAGGGAGCAGACCTGATGTGCTCGTGGGATGAGCCAGAGCAGTGATAGGAACACTGTGCATTCCCAAAAGGCGTTTTCCAGAGAGTTTCGATTTTCAGGTCTGTGATGGTCACAGTGCTCTGTGTTGGGAGAGGTCTTTGTGTGATCTTTAATCCAGCTATTCAAACTCACCAGTTCTACAGTCAGAGATCAGCTTTTGTGAGTCCTCCAGCTTTTCACTCAGGATTTGATCCTGCCTGGTGTTATAAAACTTGAAACTTTAGTCAAATTTTTTGTGTTCGGGAGCTGGAATTCAATGATCCTTGTGGGTCCATTCTAACTCAGGATATTCTATGATTCAGTGAATTCCTGCAACTCAGGATAGTTGAGCTTTGCATTTTAAAGCTTTTAACACTTACTGCCCTTCTTAATCTCTCAGTGCTGGAAGTTTTGTTTACTTGTCTCTAACTGGAGACGTCCAGTGTGTGCAGTTTGCACTTTTAATACAACTGCCCCAACATCTCTGTTTTCAACTGAAAATATTCAACTGTTGGTCTGCCATTTCAGTTTCAGAAATTAACTTTTTCATTGTGCTAAAGGCAATCAGAAAATTTGATGTGACTTGAAAGTTTCTGCTGCTTGTCACTGTCTATATTACATAAAAACCCAAAATGCTTTGGATGTTGGCTTTAGTGACCTTAAGATTCATGAAATTTTGGGTTACCAAAGTAATTTAATTTTGCCATGAAATTCGTGTTCAAGCGAGGCACTGACAGTATTTTAAGCCTTAAGAAATGAACGTATGTGTACAGGGAGGATGAGGTCATAGCCAGAAGATGTTTCCAAATTCCAGAAACTGAGCTGAAATGAAATTTGAGAGCTATCCCAGCTCTGAGCCAGGACAGAAATGCTGAAGTAGAGCTGGCAGAAGAAGTCAGATGTTATTGGAGGCAAAGTAAGATTGAGCAGTTTTAATACATCTCCGAAAATCTAATCTGAGGCTGGGGGATTTCTTAAAGGTGGTTGAAGACTTGGAGCCTCCTTTTCTTTAAAAGCTGGTTAAAAGAACAGTAAATGCAGGAGTGGTACAAGGTCAGTTGGAATTCAGGATGCCTGGAGGAGCTGTGGCTGCCCCTGGATCCCTGGAAGTGTCCAAGGCCAGGTTGGATGGGGTTTGGATCAACCTGGGATAGTGGAAGGTGTCCCTGCCCATGGCAGAGAGTTGGAATTAGGTGATCCTTAAGGTCCCTTCCCACCCAAACCATCCTGGGATTCTTCGTGAAGCAGGGCCAGGGGTGCTGCAGGTTTTCAGCCACGTTGCGTTTGGGGTTTCAGGGAGTTCCCTCAGCTGATGCCGAGAGCTCTCTGAGCACCAGTGTTTGGTTTGGGTTTGTTGTGGCACTTAGGTATCCAAAAATCCCTTTCCTGTGGTGCTGCAGGGATGCCAGCAGGTAGAGACAGGACACAAACCGTTGCACAAGGATGTAAGGTCATGTTGTCCCCTCTGGTTCCATCTGGTTTGTGGTGGGGTGAGGGTCACTATGCTGGATTCTAACCCAAGATGGACAAAGCCTTGGGGCCTCACAACTCTTTCTCAGTGCTAAGTAGTCCTGCTGAGCCCTCGAGGAGTGCAGGGTTTTTAAATGCACCCTTCACTTGTTAAGGCAGAAGTCGAGGATGTTTTTTACTTTCCATTCTATTTAAAAAAACTCCACACCTTTTCTTTTTTTTTTTTTTTCTCCCAGAAAGAGAAACAACCTTTAAATTCCTGACATATTAATCTTTATTTATATGGCATCTCAGAGGTTACCAGCTGAGCTCTGGAGATATTCCTGTCCCCACATAGCTGTGATGTGATGCAGTTGGGTGGTGGTTGGGCTGAGCGGGGCTTGCAAGAGATCCACTCCACACTCCCACTGTGAGCAGGCGAGGCAATAAAGTGGTAACAGATGCTGGAGGAGCCTCTTGAAGTGACATGTCTGCTTTTAAGCACTTCCCTTGGTCTTGTTAAGGTTTGCAAGTTCCATTTTTTTAAAAAAAAAAAAAAGGAAAACGTTGCTTGGGAAAGAAAAAGAAAAGTCTTCTAAAGGTATTGAACACCATGATGGTCTGATGTCAGTGGCTGTGACAGGAAAAACGTTCTGCTGGCACAGAGGTATTAGGGTTGGAAAAGATCTTCAGGATCATGTCCCAGCCCTGGAAGTGCTCAAGGCCTGGTTGGACTGGGCTTGGAGCAACCTGGTCTGGTGGGAGGGGCAGAATGAGGTGGTCTCTAAGGTCCCTGCCATCCCAAACCATTCTGGGATTTTCTGATAGGCAGTAGCAGAAGAGGTTCTCTGGAACTGCACTGCCAGACTGCCCCTCCCATGGATCCTGAACCCACTGGGCGGCCCAGCTCCCAGGAATTTTTGCTCTCTCTGCTTTCCCTGGGAAGCTGTCAGCAATGCTTGGGAAGCAGCCACTGTGTGTGCTAACAGCCATGAAAGGAAGTTTAACTGAGTATTTGCATGGTGAGGAGGCAGAGAGATAAAATTACACTTTGAGTTGCACATTAAATTTTTCACTGAATGATCCCAGCACCCACAGGCGTGAACACAAAACATTCCAGCACAGGTACACGTGTCTGAATGTGTATTCAGCACACCTTGGTGAACGTGTTTGAAGCAGGAAATATCAAATTGTGGAATCATTAAGGTTGGAAGAGACCTCCAAGATCATCACTCCAACCTTTCTATGTGTGCACGTGGGTGTTCGAAGGGAGCAGGGGATGCCTTGGGTGAAGGGATGTGCTTTCAGGAATGCCTGCAAGCTCCATGCAGTGTCCAATTTCCTCTCCTCCCAGAGCTCTGACATTTCTGGAGGGGCATGCAGACCAGTGCATGTAGCTGGAAGCAATGTCAGATCCCAGTCCTGGAGCCAGGGAATGTATTTTGTTTGCAGAGCTCAATATCTGTCATTCAGCAGCCCTGGAGCACATCTGAACAGGCCCTTTGAATTCCTGCACATTCCCTGACAAAGTGATGAAAATAGCTTCAATGTACTCGATTGTGCTGCTTAGGTCAGGATTTAAAAAAAAAAAAAAAAGAAAAAGGAAGGGGAAAAGAAACGTCTGTTGCTCATATAGAGCCAAAAATGTCATTGTGTGACTTGATGGGGCTCAGGGCTCTTGGATCACAGCATCCAGGACTCCTGAGAGTGAAACATCTCTGTGTGCTGCCTTCCCATGGAATCAGCAGGTCCCAGCAGAAAAAGCCACGTCTCTTTCCAGGAGGGACTCAAATGTTCTCCAGTTCGGGTCTGTTTTGGTTGCAGGTGATGACTGGAGTGTGTGTGGGGACATTCAGGGGTGGAGATGTGCTACAGAATGGGGTGGATGTGGATGGCAGTGAGAAACACAGCCCTGCAAGAGCCCCAAAAATTCTTCTGTATGAACAGAGAAACCTGGGATATGAACAG
Source organism: Notiomystis cincta (assembly GCA_013398075.1). Taxonomy (NCBI): domain Eukaryota; kingdom Metazoa; phylum Chordata; class Aves; order Passeriformes; family Notiomystidae; genus Notiomystis; species Notiomystis cincta. Next base: position 58,501 of record VZRX01003473.1, read on the forward strand.
GGAGCATTGGGAAACCACAGTCATTCCTACTTCCACAGAATCCCAGAGTTGAATAGGGTTGAAGGGACACTAAAGCCCATCCCATTCTACCCCCTGCCCACAGGCAGGGACTCCTCCGACTAGAAGGTCTGTAGGAGTAGGAGATGTTGGTGTAGATGGTCAAATAAAATTTGCAGAGGGTTTTTTGAGTTTTTTTTTGTAATTATGTAGAAAATTCAATGTGTTTTCCTGGTATTTCATTAGCCCCTTATTTTTGGAAGGCTTTAACTTGCAGTGGAATTGATGCTCTGGGTCTTAGCAAGAAGCAGCCAACTTCTGAGATGAGCTTGCACTCAGGGGATTGGTACTGCTGGAGAAATCACGTGAATTGGTGCAATTTTCAGCTGAGAATGGCTCGTTTTGGTTCCTTGAAGAACTTTTCATAGGAGAATATTTTCAGCTTGGTTTTTAGCCAATATAAAATTTCAAATATCCAGGTGGTTTTTTTTTTTTTTTTTTTTTTTTTTTTTTTTTTTTTTTCAAAATTGTTTTTTTTT
>VZRX01003473.1:59191-107872 GCA_013398075.1 Notiomystis cincta
TCTCGAGGGTTTTTTTTTTTTTTTTTTTTGTTTTGTTTTCTTTTTTTACAAAATGCTTGTTTTCTGTTGTCCCAAATCCTTTAGTATTTAGAAGAAATACAGTGTTTAAATTCTGTTTATTTAAAGTCAAGTTGTGAGAGCCCAGTGAGTGTCACCTGCATGGCTAAATCAGTCATTCTGCTGATGGAGCTGCTCTGCTGACTGGAGACTTCTCCCAGGCTGGTGGAGCTCCTGAGAAACAGCAAAGCTGGGCACAAGTCATTAAGCAGGAAAGATGCAGCCAACAAACTGGTAGGAGGCTGAGAAAACTCATTCATTATTTAATATCCTCAGCAAACAGACTGTAATTTACTTCCAGCAGCCTGCTCAAACAAAGCCATAAATTATCAGCTTGGAGAAGTTCAGCTGGAAAGGTGCTGAGTGCTTTGGCCCTGTCTCTGCCTGGCTCCTGGGATGGGAGGACAGGCAGGAGCAAAGGCAGGAGGCCACCTGGCTGCTGCTGGCCAGGTGAAATGTTTCAGCCTTGGAACTTGGTCTGCTGAGCCTGGGGTTTGTTTTGGGGAGGGAAAAGGTTCACTCATGCTGGAGTTCACTCATGCTGGAGTTCACTCATGCTGGAGTTCACTCATGCTGGAGTTGAGGGGGGTTAGCAACACCTGTGCTGTGAGATTCAGGGACATGATTTGGCAAAAGCCAGCCCGGCTTACGGGCTTGGGATTTATACTCGGATACTTGCGTGAGCTGAGCCAAAGTGGAGTCTTACACTGAAAACTAAGTTAATTACCTTCCTGTACATTGGATTTTAGCGGGTTTTTTTGCAGGAGTGCCCAGGAGGAGAAAGCCAGAGCCAAAGCCTTCGCCCCATTGCCCGCTCTCTGAGGTGGCAGTCTCGTCCCCTCTGTGTGTGTTACTGATGTAAAGCTTGTCCCTTCTCCTTCTCTTTCCTTCTGTGCAGGAAGACCCAGCACAGCTCTCTGGACCAGAGCTCCCCACCCCAAAGCGGCGTCTCCGGCACCTACAACCACCCGGTCCTGGGGATGTACGATTCCAAAGACGACTTCCCACTCAGAAAAACAGGTAGGGCTGCCCTTCCCTCGCCGTGCTGCCAACCGTCCCCGCCGTCACGCTCGGCCCTCTGATCGGATTTTCCTGGAAAAGAAGGGATGCTGCCAAAAAGCTGCACTGCAGGCTGTGCTTTGTTTACCGAGCCCCCTCTCCGTCTGCTCCCCCTTCACCTGTCACTGTGCCCCCGGTGTTCTCGGGAGCCTGGGGCCGCTCCGGGGCGTGGCAGGAAGTTCAGGAGATGTTTTCCCGAGCCCAGAGATCCGCGTGTCTCGAGGCCCGAGCGAGAAAAGTTTATTTCTTGGTGGGATTTGCATTTCACATTATGTATGGGTTTGTATCTGAGGTAAATAAGGAGGTTTGTGCCAGGGAGAGAGCGCCAGGGCTTCCTGCGAGGGTTCGGTTCACACCTAGACAGTTCTCCCTCAGTTTGGCTTCTCCCTGCACGGTGGCTGAGCAGGTCAGTTATTCCTCAAGCCTGTGTTATGTAAACCAGGTTGTTTGGCTTGGCTGTGCTCCCCAGCCCCGTAGCACATGTCTGAGCCAGCACAGCCTGGGCTCCCAACCCGGCCAGCTCGGGGCTGCTGCCTTCAGGGAACAGCTCAGCCTGGAGAGCTCAGCCTCGCTCAGGGAGCACTCCTGCTTACTGGCCGTGCTGGGAATCACTTCAGGAGAGCAAGGAAAGCTTCTCTGGAAAGATCACACTGTCATTAGGGTTGGAAAATCCCTCTTAAGATCATCCAGCACTGCCAAGGCCACCTCTTCCCACGTCCCCGAGTGCCACATCCACAGGTTTTTTAAATGCTTCCAGTGATGGTGAGTCTGCCACTGCCCTGGACAGCCTGTTCCAATGCCTGACCATCCTTTCAGTGATGAAATTTTCTCCTTTTGGGAATTTCTCATTATGGACCATAGCACCTGGCTGGATGGATTCCCATCTGTGCAGTTGTCTCTGTTCCCCGTCCCCAGGCATGGTAGGTTGATTGCTCGACGAGTAACAAACACTTCAGCTGCACAGGAACCCAGTGAAAAACTGGCTGCAAGGTGTGAGTTTTCCCTGGTAAAGGTTGCCCCTGTGTCTTTGGGGGTGGTGCTTTTGACTGTGCCCTTTCTAGAACACTCCAAAAGCTGAGCTTAGAAAACTGGATTTGCTGAAGGACAGGGCATCCTCTCCTCTCTGCTTCTGGGTAGCAGAAGAGCTTCCAGGCTGCCCTGGGGAATCACAGAGTTTCCACAGAGGGAAGCATCCCTTGACACCACACCTCTCGCTTAGGGCCTGTGGGCAGCCTGATTCCAAGGGAGTTTTAGCTCTTTCCTATGCCTTGGGATGCCAGGTGATCCATTCCTACCCCTTTAGCATCCCCACAGTAAAGATGGGCTTTGACATGCTCCCAGACCTGCCTGGCTCATCACCTCAAGGCACCTTGTCACATTGGCTTTGAGGAGCCTGAATGTCCTGGAAGGGAATTCCTACAGGAGAAGGAAGACATCTGCACATCTCACCCTGTGCTGCTTCTCAAACTGGGATCTCACCAAGGCTCCTGCTGAATAAACTCCTGCTGTCAGACAGGGGAAATTAAGGATGATAAATGGAGCTAATCACATTGTTAAAGAGTGGAAGCAACCAAACCCATTGTTGTTTTCCAGCAGGAGGACGTTGAGCTGATTTGGGTTTTCCAGAGCTCTGGTGCTTGTTGTTTTTGGGCACCAGCATTAATCTCCCGGGCACTGGTCTGGGATACAAACGAATTCACTTTTGTAAGGTTCAGGGCAGAATTTTTTTTTTTCATTGTTTTCTTTTATTTTCCTTTCAACGCAACAGCACGTCAGGCTCTGGCACAGCAATATCCTGCAGAATTCCCAGTGCCAAGAATGTTAAGTTGCTTGGAGAAGAAAGGCTCCTGAACAGTCTGGTGTAAACAAAAGGCAGGGAAGGCTGGAGCCCATCCTAAATAAAGTTCTTTATTACGGGTGAGCTTTTCAGATTTTTGGCACCAGGCAACGCACTGGCTTTGTGTTGGTAATTTAAAACCGCCATATCGTGTAGTCTAATTTTATTAAATTTGATTAAATATTTGCAGCTCAAATAACAGGGCCCATCACAATACAACTCTGATTACCAGGGCTGGAATCCAACCAGCACCGTTGCTGGGGAGAGGGTGGCTTAGGGGGCGGTGGGAAGGCAGTTGGAATTATCATTTCTCCTGCTTTGCAGAGCTGGGAGCGTGTCCTGCAGGTTGAGACATTTTTGGGAAGAATAAATATTCCCCATCCCTGGAGGTGTTCCAGGCCAGGTTGGATGGGGCTTGGAACACACTGGGATAGTGGAAGGTGTCCCTGTCTGTGGCAAGGGGTGAGCTTCAAGGTTCCTCCCAACCAAACCATTCCAGGATTCCATCAAATTTGTCATTTCGCTGCTTTTTAACAATACTCTGTTTTTTTCACTCTTATTTCAAGCATCCTGATGGTCACAGGTTATGGGAGAGGGAGAATGTGCAGGAATGATCTCTTAAGGGTGCTTGAAAGCCTTCAGCAGGAGGAACAGTCAGCTCCTGCAGCGTGCTCCTGATGCCTCCCGTGCCCTGAAATCCAACTCTGCTTGATTTGTTTTCCTGAATTATGTTCCAGTTTCTTGGCTGTTTGGTTTCAGCGTGAAATTGTTTTCCTGGTGCAGTTACTAATTGCTTGAATCCTGTTCTTAGCCCTGCTGGGGGATTAATTTCACTCTGCTCCCTGTCTCCAAGCACTTTGGGGCTCTTCCTTTTCTTTCACTGAACTAAGATCAGTTTGGTTGGTGCTGCTCCTGCCTTTGCTGCTAAATACCTGGATTAGCACAACGATTTTTATTTCCCCTTTTGGGGAGTTTCCTTTGTTCTATGTAGGATTTAGTGTGGAGAGTTTTATTGACAGCTTTGAAGAGGGGAAATTCTAAGTGACCTTTTCTGCTCCCAGATCAAGGTTGGTGTCTCCCAAATTTAATAACGTTTGTTATTGTGCTGCACTGGGGTCCTCTAAGGAAAATCTCTGGAGAACCCTTACAGAGTGATTTTAGACTCTGGATTGGGACAGGCTGTTTTGATAACCCCTAGAGTTGTTTGTCAACACCTTTCTTGGAGCTGCTGAAGTCGGTTTTAGCAGAGCTTTTTAGTTCTGCATTTCTAAGGAATCCTGTCCTCATTTTCTCCCTGGGAACAAGGTTGTTGATGGCATTCCCGGCTTTCTGAAATTTGAGCAGTGGATAAATTAAAACATGCTGTTACTTAGAAAGTTGACACCACCACCACGCAGATTTAAAGGGAATTATTTCACTTCTTGACAAGCTTTTCCTCTTGGGCTTTTTTTGTGTTGTTTTGGGGTTGTTTGAAATCCCGTGGAGAACTGGACCATGTCACAGAATCCTGGAATGGTTTGGGTTGGAAGGGACCTTAAAGCTCATCCAGTCCCACACCCTGCCATGGGCAGGGACACCCTCCACTGGACCAGGTTGCTCAGGGCCCTCTTTTGTGAAAGATTACTGAGGCTCTGGATCCTGCCCTTTCCTCCCCTTCCAGTATCACAGCTGGGAGGAACTGAGTGAGCTTTAATGTTCCTTCCAACCCAACCTATTCTGGGATTCTCCACTGGATGCCCAAGTGGGACCTTACAGAGACATCTTTGGCTGGTGGTGCATCTCTAAAGTTCCTGCCTAGGTAGTAACTGTGGGATGTTTTTGGGGGAGAAATGGGTTCATTGGCGGGTTTGGCAGTGCTGGGTTAATGGTTGGACTCTAAGTTAGAGGGCTTTTCCAACCTAAATGATTCTGTGACTCCATGATTCTTTTTTTGCAAAAGAGAGGAGCCTGAGAGAGGAAAGCATCCAGCATGCCATGATGATGTTGGTATTGCAGAAACACAGAGCTGTTTGGGTATTATTTGCAGCTAAGCAGGTGAAATTGGTGTGATTTGTTGCATTTAGAAAGAAATGAAAGGGAAAATGAAAGGATTTTTCAACAATTAGAATGCTGCATTTGTCAAGGAAAGTGTAATATCCCTCTGAGCTGGTTCTGATTATTGGAGTGTTTGGAGTGGTTTGTTTTAGGACAAAAGGTTGTTTGGAGGAAAATAGACTAGTCAGACACCCTGGTGTAATGTGGGAGTATAATCCAGAGGAAATCTTGGAGCTTTGTGTGGCATGGAGTGTCACTCAAGTTTGAGAGCATCTTTGCCTTCCCACCCACGTTGTCCTTGAAGCCAGCATGATTGGAAGCCTGGCTTCCCACAGACCCAGGCACTGAGAGGAGGCCCTGACCCCCAGAGAAATCCCTGCTGGAAATACCCTGTCCTGCTCCAAGTGGAGCAGGTCGGTCTGTGTGATCCAAAGATAACACTTAGCTGAGATGTTGGGGAAGATTTCTTCACTGCAAGGGTGGTCAGGCCTTGGGACAGGCTGCCCAGGGCAGTGGTGGAATTACCATCCCCTGGAAGTGTTCAAAAACCGGGATGTGGCACTGGGAGATGTGGTTTGTGGTGGTGCTGGGTTGATGCCTGGAGTTGATCATCTCAGAGTGCTTGTCCAGCCTTAAGGATTGTGGAATCATGAAGACATTTCTGGAAGGGTCCTGTCACTGGTGCACCAAAACAAAAACCTTGTGGTTTAGTGTCAACTTTGGGGGACCTCAGTCACTCAAGGAACCCACCCTCCTTCTCCTTGGTCCTCCCAGCTCCATCTCTGCTTCCCAGGGGCTGTACTGTTCATAGAATCCCAGGAAGGGACCTTAAAGCTCATCCAGTGCCACCCCTGCCATGGCCAGGGACACCTTCCACTATCCCAGGTGGCTCCAAGCCCTGTCCAGCCTGGCCTTGGACACTGCCAGGGATCCAGGGTCAGCCACAGCTTCTCTGGGCACCCTGTGCCAGGGCCTCACCTCCCTCACAGGGAAGGATGCTTTCCCAATATCCCATCTGACCTTTCCCTCCTTCAGTTTAAGCTCCCTCTCCTCATGGAGTTTTCTCAGGGATGTTAGGAGAGAGACAAGATAATTCTGTTGGGTTTTGCCTGACTAGTAAAGCTTAGTCTGAAGCTTAAAAATAATAATGATAATAAATGAATGAATAACATCCCTTTCCTATCCCCACCTGCCAAAATGACTGAATTCAAGGACTGGGACCAGGGGTTTCATGCTGTATTGTTTACTTTTATTCCAGAAATGTGGACAGGTAGTGGGAACAGGGCAAACTCTGCCTGGGTCTTGGTGGGTTTTTCACTTCCAGAGACTTAATGTTTGATTAGTTCAGCAGCTTAGGGGCTGCAATTCTAGGAAAAAGACAATGGGAATGACATAAATGTTGGAAGAATTGTATTACATGGGCCCTGCTGCACTCAATGACATATGAGAGGGGTAACTTGGGTTGGAGCCTGTGAAAACTAGGGAAGCTTTTGGCTTATGTTCTGGTTATTAATTTACTTGGAGGAAAACAAAATATTCTTTGTATAAATCCTTATTATAGGCCAAATTAAGTATGTCAGTGCTTGAGAAATCCCACTGGCTTTGTGGGAGCTGACTCAGATTTGGGCATGGGCTTCATTTGTTTGCTGGAGGGGAATTTTGATAATTTCACAGCATTTGTTTTAAATGTTTCACCTTGAGATGTAGAGGAGAAGTAAAATTTTAACTTAGGTTTTGTAATTTAGTCTCCAGTTTTTAAATTTACTCCAGTTAGCAAGGCTTTGTTTGGGCATATTGCCTGGCAGGGTGAATTTGGGGAGATTTCCAGTGGAATTGGTGTTCCTGAGACAGCCTTGAACCTGCATTGACTGTCATTGGTATTGATGCTTCTGTGTTGTTTCAATTCCTGTTTTACACTTGTGAAAGGCAGCTCTCTTCAGCTTAAAAATATTTTTATCATATCATAGTTTAAAAATCATCTGAACATGCTTAAATTCTTTTACTATAAAATAGGTTTTATGTAAATTCTGTGAGTTTGAGGCTGTGCTGTGCTGCCTGTGCTGAATTTTAATTCACCTGCTTTGGGCTCTGGAGCACCCAATTAAATCCATGTAGGGATTATGCTCTCTGAGGTCCTGATGCCATGTTAGATTTGGGATTATATCTGAGGGATAAACAACAAAATCAGAGCGGGCCTTTAAATAGACCTTTTGGTGTTTCAAAATTCCATCCCCCGGCTGAGGGAGCAGAAGGAGAAAACACAGAGTGATTTTGCCTTAAAATAGTTTAATCTGACAAATTCCAATACGTTGCTTTGGCAATCACTTACGCTGGAGGTATTTTCTCTTTTGAGGCTGTCATTTTCTGTGTTTGTTCACCTCTTGTTACATGGAAGGAGGTTTTTATTGCAGCTTTAAACATGGGATGTGTTGGGTAATCTGTGACCCCAAACCTTTTGCTTCCCTGTCCCTTTTTAAGGTGTTTCAAACCCATTCCTTCTCTCTGTTTGAAAGCCACCTAATTACTTTTGTGTTCCCAACAGAAGCCATCCCTCAGTTTAACACCAGGAATAAAATTTGGGCTGTAATACAGTTGTTATTGTCATGTTTTTCCTTGTCAGAGGACAGATCCTTCCAACAGCTGTGACATGGGCTTAGATTTCCTTGATTTAAAATGGATATATCAGCATCCAGCTGTGACACCTTCCCCTTCCACAGAATCCCAGAGGGGTTTTGTTGGAAGGGACCTTAAAGATCATCTTGTTCCAGCCACGAGTGTGGCATCCAGGCAGCTGTTAATGCTCAGAAATTGGGACAAATTGAAGCTATGAGTGTAAGGATGTGAGATGAGGTGTGTACCCAAAGACTGCTTTGAAAATCATAACTCAGCTTCTGTTTTGAAGAGAGCTTGGAGAAGTCGCCACTTGGAGCCTGAGCTTGTGTTTGAACTGGTCTGCTCTTTAATACTGCCCTGGGAGCAGATTTGCATTCAGTCCCTTGCCACTTTATATGCAAATTTTCTCTCTCTAAGATAATTCCCCCCTTGCTAATGCATTCATTCAGCATTTGAAGCATCATCTTGAGGAAGCACTTTTTTTTTTAGTGCTGCCTTTATCTCTTGCTGGCGTTTTACTGTCCAAAACATTGATGAAAAAGCTCTTTCCTTTCTTTTTCTTTTTCCCTTCCTCCCAAAAATTCCCTCAAAGCACTGTGTTGATGGCTTAACTTCAAGCATTTGAACTTGAATTCATCAGCCTTCTGATATTTCGGGCCCTGCAATTAACGTTGACAGGCTTGGTCTTTGATGTGACCCAGTGGTCAAAGCCAACTGTAGGGAAGTACAGCTGCAGCCAGACCGAGTTAATTCAAATCAGTTTGTAACCCCCCTCTTAATACTTCTAAAGAAATGTAGATTATTTGCCCCAGAGTGCGTTGGTTGGTAACGGAGTGAGCACAGGATTTGCTGGTTCAAAGGGATTCAGTTGTTGGGAGCTCTGCCCTGGCTTTTGGGAGATAGGATTGTCAGCATTTGGGTTCTGGAGGAAGTCTCTAGGAAGCATGCTGTACATAAAGCTGTGGTCACAGGAAATGCATCCACACCTGCCCTGGGCAGCCTGGAACTTCCCAGGTGTCCGATGTGCTCTTAGATAGGGTTGAACTGTGGGGCTGTAATGATGTAAGCCAAGTTGCTTCCCAAATAAACAAACCTCCTCCCTGGTGTTGGCTCACCTTGGCCACGCTCTCATGTCCTTTCCCTTGAGTTGACACTGGCTCCAGCTGACACAGGCTCATCTGTCTGCAAGCTGAGATGCTTCAGGGTGGTGAAGCAGCAGGGAGACAATCTCCTGGTTTGCTTGTGGTGTTTGATTTTGGAGTTTTCTTTCCCCCTGCCCCTGGCATCCCTCCCTCAGCCAGCTCGCCCTGGGGTCGGATGACTCCAAGGGTGTGGAGTTGCCCATTCCAGCAGCACATCAGAGATAACAACAGCAGCATCTCAGCTGGCTCACCCATTTTCCCCTGCTGATTCCCTGCATCTCATCAGTCAGGTTTACCGCTGGGTTGGGAGCGAGCTGGGCAGAGGTGGGAAACTCTGCACTAATCCCGATGAGTTGTCAGCAGTTTCCGAGTTGGTGTCTTTGTTCAGAAAAGACTTTGCAGGGTGATTACTACATTTTTAATTCAAATGCCTGTCATTGCTGTTGAATTCAGATGTTGCATGGGCTGGGACCTGTATGTTATATTTAAAAGTTTGCACTCCAAATATTTGTTAGCAAATGACTTAATTTAATTTAACCTCCTGCAAATGCTCGACTGCAGCCAACTCAACTCAACTCAACTCAACTCTGGGCTGAGTAAAACACTACTGAGAACTCTTAACACTGTTTCCTTTCCCTGCCCAGCCTCTGAACCCAACCTGAAGCTGCGCTCCAGACTAAAGCAGAAGGTTGCAGAGAGGAGGAGCAGCCCCCTCTTGCGCAGGAAGGACGGGCCTGTGGTGACAGCGCTCAAGAAGCGTCCGCTGGACGTCACAGGTACGGCAGGTAAGCGACTATTCCTCAATTCTTCACCCCCTTCTCCTCTCCCAAAATGCATTCCTGGCTCCTTTGTGTGCCTCTGTGGTGCTGGAACCAAGCTGAGGGCACTGGGACTGTCCAGCCAGGGGGAGGCTGAGGTCAGACCTCGTCCTTTCTTCACGAGGGGCAGCTCTGATCTCTGCTCCCTGGGACCTGAGACACACCTGGAGCTATGTCAGTTAGGATAGAAAATAGGAAAAGGTTCTTGACCCAGGGGTTTTATACACACAGCTGCTACTTTGACTACTCAACTGACAGTTTCTTGCTGAAAAACCCTGGAGTAAAGTTTGCAAGTGGGATCAGAGTGTAGGATGTGATGAGATTACCATAAAGTTAATTCTTAGCACCATCTAGGGATGTCTCTGTGTAAGTGCCACCCAGCGAGAGCTTTGCCAGGCTGGTCTCACTCCAAGGCACAGGATCATCGCTCCATCAAACTCAAAGTGAGCTCTCTTTAGACAGCAGGGTGGGTTTGGGAGGCCCTGGGGTGCCTCAGCACTTGTCTGTGTCAGAGCCTCTCTGTTTGCACAGGGGAGAGATGATTTCAGGAGCTAAGAATGGTGGAATCATAGAATATCCTGAGTTGGAAGGCACCCACAAGAATAATCCAGTCCAAACCCTGGCCCTGCACAGGACACCCCAAAAATCCCAGTCTGTGCCTGAGAGTGTTGTCCAAACACTCCATGAGTTCTGGCAGGCTTTCAGGCGTGAAAATCAGATTTCCTTCACTCATACAATGCTATATGGCACATGGCTCCTGGGATAAATCAGCCTCTGCTAGCTGACCATTTCTCCCTGCAATGCCTGCAGAAATGGCAGTTGAAGCTCCCATTTCTCACTGGCATGGACATGGTTTAAGAAGCGAGCCTGGAGCCTGCTAGAAAAGTATCTGAGTTGTCATGGTAAGAGGGGACTTCTAAATGGAAAACAAGTTTTAAAAACAGTCTCACTTTGAGGAATAAGAATTATGTTTAATCCCTGAAGAATGCAGGAGGTTCTGGTGGCACACCTTGCACTTGACCAGGTTGCTCCAACCTGGCTTTGAGCATTTCCAGGGATCCAGGGGCAGCCACAGCTTCTCTGGGCACCCTGTGCCAGGGCCTCCCCACCCTCAGAGGGAAGAATTCCTTCTCAGTATTCCCTCTAATCCTGCCCTCTGGCAGTGGGAAGCCATTCCCCTTGTCGCAAGTCCTTCCAGGCCTTTGTAATAATTAGCTTTTATTCCTCCTGGAGCTGCAGCCCAAGCCACTGCAGCTGCTGGGAGATTCTCCTGCTGCAAATGCTTGGGGATGAGGAAAGTTCAAAAGAAAAGATTTTCATGTCATTAACCTTCCCAAATAAAAGAGGGAATGCTGGCAGCTGTGCCATACAGCAGGTGAGAGACCCTCTGAGGGAAGTCTGATGCAAGGAGGTGTCTTTAGGGTTAGAGGGAAAGAGGGTGAGAGAGGCACTTCCAGAAAAATTAAGCAGAACAGCTCCAACACCCTCTAGTCTGACCTCTTCAAACCTTCCATGTCTTTTATTATCTTTCAATTATATTTCAAGTTATTAATACACTCTGAGAGAAATCCCCATGGGGAGAAGTCTTCAATATGCTGAGTAGGTACTTGGACAAACCATTTGAAAGTGTTTGTTAGTATTTTAAGAGCCCTGGGAAGATCTAGGGGGGAGAAGGGGTCGAGGAGGAGGGCTGCTTTCGTCCAAAACAAAACTCGAGGGGTTGTTATCTGTCTAAATCCCATCACAGAGATGGTCTCTAATGTTAAAAGTTGGGTTTGGATGTGTTTTTCAGACTCTGCATGCAACAGTGCTCCTGGATCTGGTCCCAGCTCTCCGAACAACAGCTCCAACAACATCAGCACTGAGAACGGGATTGCAGGATCAGTCACGAGTATCCAAGCAGAGGTACAGAGCCCTTCTTCCCTCTTGTTTTTAGCACTGTCGTGGTTTGAGACAAGTGTCTGCCAAGAGAGTCAGGAGCCTCCCTTGGAATGAGAAATGTAAACCTCTTTCCCTCTGAATTATTAGTATTTTGAAATTAAGGGGCTCTCAGGCAAAGATAGGGAATAGGAATAAGAGATCTTTACTAAGTATCTGTATGAGGTAGAACAAACAACAACTGTAACAGCGACACCAAACCAAAACCAGAGAACCCACTGACAGCTGCTCTCGGGTGTCAGGCACCTTCCCCTTTGGTGCAGTTCCGGTCCCGGCCGGCAGGGGCGCTGTGGCTCCACTGGGCAGGGCAGGTGCGGTGGTTCCCCCGCGGCTNTGGTATCTCGGCCCCTGCCTGAGACCCAGATGCCCTCTGGGCTTAGCCACTTCTGTTGTTTTCCTTAAGTATTGATTATTAGCATTTCTAAACGTCTTTATGGAGGGAAAAGTCTCTCTCTCTCAAAAAAAAAAAAGACCAAAGCCTGTGACAAGCACCCATCAGCTTTGAGAGAGTTTTAGGCCTAAACCACACTAAAGGAAAACCCCAGCTTGTGACTTGGAGCAGACTTTGGGAATTACATCTCAGCCTGGGTTGACAGGGTGCCTTATCTGTTTATTAAATCTGGTTTGAACCAGCTTACAGGCAGCTTGTGGTAACTTGCAGTGATTTTGTAGTGAGAAGAAAGCAAAAATAAAGGGATTCAGCAAGGTCAAATGCAAGTATTTTAATAGTTGGGCAATTAATTCTTGTGTATAGGGTGGATTTATTATGTGCAGTATGCTGATCTAAATATGACCAAACCAGAACTGGATTAAAGGGAATGGATTCAAACTTTTCCTCCCCAACTGGAGATCTGAAAGCTTGGTGCTGGTTTATAATCCCATAAACTTTCACCATCACTTGAAGCAGTGCTGGGTGTCCAGGGCAGGGTGTTGGGCTGGGTGAGGTGGGGTTGGATTCAGCACAGCAGCTCCTGTGTTCAGGAATCCTGGAGCCCAGCTTTTCCAGGGGATCTGGGCCATGTGAGCTGGCTCCCACTATAAACTGCCTATAGGAAACCAGTGTGGTTGTCTGATGTTACTGGTGCATTTCTTTTTATCCAGCTTCCCAGTAGCTGTTCTCCCCATGAATATAAAGTCTGTCTTAACACCAGGGCTCCAAAAACAGGCTTGGGCTTGTTCTCCACAAATATTCCTTTAGAATTGAAAAGGCTGCCTGATGGTATAAATGTCAGCCCTTACTGCTTTCTAGTTTTGTACAGATTTGCACTTTATTTTTATTTCTAATGTAGTGTAACAGTATTTAATAAGGGTAACATGCCTTCTTCTCCACTCTCTGCCCTGCCAAAATACCCAGCACACATTCCAGCCACTCTAGTCCATAGCCAACCTTACAGATTTAGGTAATTAGCATGAAGATTAACATGGTGGGAGGTGGAGGCTTCACTTGCCCCAGGAGGACAAGCACTGAGTTTTGCTTTTGCTGATCTAGGAGCTGTCAGTCCTGTCTGTCCTTAGCAAACTGCAACCCCAGTTGCTGCTGGTGGAAAAATCGGTGGATCTGACAGGTTTTGGTGGTGTAAACAGAGCAGGCAGCTTCCCACAAGTCCCTGTCCATGGCAGGGGTTTGGAACCAGAGAGTCTTTGAGGTCCCTTCCAGCCCAAACCATTCCATGAAGTCGGAGTGAGGTCCTGCAAGTGAATGTGAAGCTGGAGCATTCTCCTCCTCCATTTGATTTTTCAGCTAAATAATTGGAGCTGATCATCTAGGATTAGGCCACCAGCACCTAATCAAGTGGACACTGACCACAAGAAGAAGTCTTCCCATCACCTGCTTGTAACGCAGCAATTTTGTGACTTAGGCTGAGACACGAGCACCACAAATGATTTGGAAAACACACCCTGTCCTGCCCAAGCCTCTCCCTTTCCCAAAGAAAAATATCTCTGCATTTTATTTCAGCATTCATGTCATGTGATCCTAGCTGATCCATTGGCCTGTATTTGGGAAAAAATAAGTGGGGTTTGGCCGTCTTCAAAATCTTCTTCTTCAGTGGGAGTCGTATGACCTGGGAGCTCAAGTGTTGGAGATTCCTTTAACACCAATGGACCAGGATTTCCAATGTTCCCACCATTACATGTTTAGAAACATTTGAGTGTTTCTGCAAAGGTTGTGTTGTGTTTTGTTCTTAGCTTTAGGTTTTAAATGAGAAGTATGCCTCGCTGCTTCTTAGTTTGCTGCACCAGCCCTCGAAGCCCAGCTCATTGTTTGAGTGCCTTGAGCGGGGAAAGACTGCAGCCCTGCCTCCTTTAAAACACACACCTTCTCTTCTGGAACACTGCTTTTAAAGGGTTTTCCCTCCCTGCAGGGCACCCAGCATGCAGTGCCATCCCAGTGGGTAGGAGTCTGTACAAAGTGCTGGAGCACAGCTGCAGACGGTGCGTTCAGAGATGGCTGTGTGCGATTCGGGCCCGTTTGTGCACGGCCCAGAGATGGGAGCTGCGTGTTCAAAATGGTGATAATGCTGCCAAATCCCATGTCCTGAGAGCATCGAGCTGCTGTCTTCTTCCTTCCCCTGTTTTCTGCATCAAATCCCCAGGAGAGGCTTTGAGGCACAACTCCGGAGTACTGATTGTTCAAAGGGAAAATGGATGTAGTTCTGTTTCATTTATGATATCAGTAAAATATTTCATTCCTCTGCTGACAATAAGTATCTTATTTTCAATGGCACACTGACATTATGTAATTTAAATTAAAGCAAAATTGCCAGGAGTGCTCAAAAAACACTTGGAAGGAGAAGTGTGTGGGTACAAATAATCACATGGAGAGTCATTTTAGATTAGAGAGAAAAGTGAATTTTTTTTTTTTACAATGAGGCTGTTTAAAAAATGGCACAGGCTGCCCAGAGAAGCTGTGGTTGCCTCATCCCTGGAAGTATCCACGGTCAGGCTGGATTTTGGGTTTGGGGCACGCTGGGATAGTGGAAGGTCTCCCTGCCCATGGCAGGGAGTGGAACAAACTGGCCTTGAACAATTGCAGGCGTGGGACAGCCTCGATGTAGGTACAGATTGCCCCATAACAGAATATTAAATTAAACAAAATCCCCTTTTTCACAGCAGTGCCTGAGTTTAACAGACTTCTGTAGAAGTCTTCTTGAAGTCTGAATTCTATTTACATTGGAAAATCACCCAAAGAGACCTCAGGGTGATCAGAACACTGGTTTCCTTAACAGGAAAATCAGGCACTTTATTGTAATTTTTATAATGGGTTTTCTAGTGCATATTTCAAATCAGTCTTGTTTAGAAATTAAAGGTCTTTTTGCTAAAGTGTTCTTGCTTCAAATGCCTGCAAGATAACTGAGCAAATCTTGCATTTCACCCTGAAAATCAGGAAATAGCTCCATAAATGCAACCTTAAGGCTTTTGGATGAGATTTTGAAGTCTGATTTATGCTAACACATGCCAGTAAATAACATAAATTGTCTGTTATTTGCTAAAGAGAAAAACACCAATTGTAAAGCTATTTTTTTCTTTTTCCCAAGATAATCTGTTTTACTTTTAAAAGGACAAATGCTTGAGAAGGACAAGCACCAAGGGAACAGCATTTTGCTGTTCCAGGGGACGTTTAGGTTGGGTGCTAGGAGAAGATTCTTCTCCCAGAGGGTAATGGAGCCCTAACCAGGCTCCCCAAGGAATGGGCACAGCCCCAAGACTGCCAGAGCTCCAGGAGCAGACAATGCTCTCAGGGGTGCACAGGATAGGATTGTTGGGGTGTCTGTGCAGGGCCAGGAGCTGGGCCGGATGATCCTCGTGGGTCTCCTCCAGCTCTGGAGATTCTGTCCCCCCTCCTGCTGCATTGTCCCTGTGGGTGTGCCGTGTCCTGGCGGGCTCTGGGGATGGGCTCTCACCAGGGCCCCTTTCTCACTCTCCTTTCCAGACCAGCCTGGCTCACAGGCTTGTGAACCGCGAGGGCTCCGTGACGCAGCTCCCACTCTACACCTCGCCCTCCCTGCCCAACATCACGCTAGGACTGCCTGCCACCGGCCCTTCCAGCGTAAGTGGGGTTGGGATCAGCCTCTGGGATGTCAGTGGGGTTGGGGTCAGCCTCTGGGACGTCAGTGGGGTTGGGATCAGCCTCCGGAATGTCTCTTAACTCCCTGTGCCATGGTGCGTTTGCAGGCGGGACAAGCCCAGCAGGACGCGGAGAGGCTCACAATCCCAACCTTACAGCAGCGGATCTCCTTATTCCCTGGCACTCACCTCACTCCCTACCTGAGCACTACAACATTGGAAAGGGATGGGGGAACTGCACATAACCCTCTCCTGCAGCACATGGTCTTACTGGAACAGCCAACTGCACAAACCCCCCTGGTCACAGGTGAGCGCTCCAGGGGCAGCACTCAGGCACCTGGGAAAGAGAGGAAACCAGCAGGGATCCATTGGGTTGTTGTCAAGGCAGCCTCTAGGTCCCCACAAGTAGAACATGAAACCTTCGGGAGATGTTTGTTGATTCATTGATTAGCCGGGATTTTTCCAAAATTGGATCTCCCACCTCATTTTGGTGAGACAAAAACAAATACTATTACTCCACTGGGACAGCAAAAGTTGATAGGTAAAAGCTGAAAACTCTGTCTGTTAAGAGTTCTGAGCAGTTCAGATCAAAGTGAGGGCAAAAACGGTGCATCTTACGATTCCTGTTTTCCACGGATGCTTTCAATTCCATGAAAGTATGAAAGGCACGCACTTAGAAAATCACGGATTAAAACACTTCCTTTCCATCGTTATTATAAATAGCAAAACCGTGGCAAAATCAGCTGCCTCCCAACAGATTGTATTTGTTTGTGTGCGTTCCCTTTCCAGGACATTAATTGCCGTGAGTCACTCCTGGTGCAGGATTTTCAGAATGCACTACCTGTGGGAAGGCCTGTGGCTATAAATAGGCTGGATTCAAAGCAATAATTCCCACTGGGATGCGTTCTTGGTTTCCTGTGTGTGGTGCTGGGACAAAGGACGTTCTGCCTCAGTTACTGATGTGTTGGTTTTCCTTCCCTTCCTTCCATTTCTAATGGAGGTTCATGGGAGGTGTCAGCCCCTGAAGCATTGTAGCTCATGGCTGGTTGTACATTCAAATCCCAGGAATATCCACAGGGCTGGGATAAGCTTAGGAGCACGTAGATACGGGGAGGCTGAAGCAGAGAATTGTGGCGTTTGCCTCCCTCAGTTTGCAGCGTACCGTGTTGGCTTCCAAGAGAATTCCTTCTGCTCCACTTGCTCCGTGCCGTGTTTTCCAAGCGAGTACAACATGTTACAATCCTACACTCAGGAGAAAGAGTCAGGACAGAGAAACAAGGAGAAACACATGTTCCAGAGGCAGCAGCTGAGAGACAGCGAGCTCATACGTGGTCCCCAAAGCCTTGAGCGCACCGGCCGCCAAACTGCAGCTAATATTTGGAAATTCCTTGGAAACAAAGTGGAGTTTATTAGGATTCTGCCGAGAGCCTTGAGCTCTGACAGCTGCAGAGTTATCCAGCCATGATGGCTCTCTCTGTCCTGGAAGGTGAATATGGCCAGTTTGGGAAGCCAGACCAGAATTCCTTAGTTGTGGCTTTCCTCCTGGGACAGGTTACTCTGGGTAGTATCCTTCATGTTGTGATACATGTCCTGATGTTCCTTATCCCTGATGGAACATACTCAGGGCTTGGAGCAACCTGAGATAGTGGAAGGTGTCCCTGCCCATGGCACGGGGTGGAACAAGGTGAGTTTTAAGGTCCCTCCCAAGCCCAGCCATTCCAGGATGCTGTGAACATGGCATCTCCTGGAAAGATTTCCTGGGAGCACCTTGGCCATTGCCTTGGAGGAAGGTAGTCTTCCAAAATACCCTGTGGAAGCTCTGTCTAATTTGAACTTTTGGGAAAAGGAGCACATCTTTCCCAATTATCCATGGATTCAT
Source organism: Notiomystis cincta (assembly GCA_013398075.1). Taxonomy (NCBI): domain Eukaryota; kingdom Metazoa; phylum Chordata; class Aves; order Passeriformes; family Notiomystidae; genus Notiomystis; species Notiomystis cincta. Next base: position 76,634 of record VZRX01003473.1, read on the forward strand.
ACACAGACCTGTGTGTGCACACACCAGCATCTGTAGAGACGTGTTTATAAAATCAAATACCCTTTCACATGATTCCTTTCAGAAAAAAAAGTAGAGTGTGGGAGAAACTCTGAAAGTCTTCTGAGAAAAGAGGCTTTCACATGAGTCAGCTCCTTCCACATAGGGCAGTTCTGTGAATCGGTGGGAAAGGAGGTCACATCCTGGGATACAAATGCCAAGGTGTTTCCACTTCTCAGCATCCAGCAGGCTGCAGACTCCTGGGCAGCTTTTCCCTCTCCTAAACCAAAGCCTGAGGGAAGCAGAGGGCTTCTGCCCAAAAGTGACTGCAGCCCTGCCCCTGCTAGGGAGGCAGCTGGTTCCTGCAGCTTGAATTGGACCTGGAGTTGCTCCCTAAACCAAGGCAAGCTGTGAGGTTTCAACTCCTCCACTCCACCGTGGTCTCATGTAGCGACAGAAGGGTCCCTAAGGCGCTGCTGGTCTCAAGAAATGAGATGTTTCCAAAGGGTCTCTGAGTCACCAATGAGACACAGAACTGAAACCAAGCAAAACATTACTCTGTGCAGTGGTAATTAATTTATCTGCTCTCTCTCAAGGCAGTTCCAGCTGTAGATGGTGAGGTGGCTGGGTTTGACATTGTATCACTGTCACCGTCAGCGTTACTCAACAGCCGTTTTCTCCCTTCCTTTCTTCTTCCTTTTGTTTCTCCTCTGCTGTTTTTTCCTCCATATTATCTTCAGACTGGTATCTTTCAGGACTGCCCCTGCACGCACAGCCCCTGGTGGGTGGAGAGAGGGTCTCCCCTTCGATCCACAAGCTACGGCAGCACCGCCCGCTCGGGCGCACCCAGTCTGCTCCCCTGCCCCAGAACGCCCAGGCCCTCCAGCAGCTGGTGATCCAGCAGCAGCACCAGCAGTTCCTGGAGAAACACAAACAGCAATTCCAGCAGCAGCAGCTGCACATCAACAAGGTAGGCACGAAGCTTTCAATGCCTTTCTTCCTCCACAGCAGCTTCAGGCGTGCGATTTCGGGGTCTCTAGTGTAGGTGTGTGTGTGGGCTCTACCTCCAACAACTCTGGACCTCTCATCTCTGGACATCTCATCCTCAGACCTCTCTCAGAAAGTATTTGTGAGGCTGAGAGAGTTAGGGGTGTTCAGCCTGGAGAAGAGAAGGCTCCAGGGAGACCTCAGAGCCCCTTCCAGGGCCTAAAGGGGCTCCAGGAGAGCTGGAGAGGGACTTGGAACAAAGCCCTGGCATGACAGGATAAGGGGGAACAGCTTCTCACTGCCAGAGGGGAGGGTTAGATGGGATATTGGGAAGGAATTGTTCCCTGTAAGGGTGGTGTGGCCCTGGCACAGGGTGCCCAGAGAAGCCGTAGCTCCCTCTGGATCTCTGGAAATGTCCAAGGCCAGGTTGGACAGGGCTTGGATCAGCCTGAGCTAATGGAACATGTCCCTGCCCATGGCAGGGGATGGAACTGCATCACCTTTAAGGTCCCTTCCTACCCAAACCATTCTGGAATTTGTCCTGTTTTGAGGCTTTCTAAACACTCCTCCCAGGGAGTTCCAGTGGTGGCTTTCCTTAGGAAACCAGCAATTTCAGGTTTGGGGCTCAGGGCAAGCCCGTGGCAGGTGGCCGTTCAGATCGCTGCAGTTTTATTTCATTCCTCCAAATATTTCCCCTATTCCAGTCCTGCAGGAAAACACAACTACCGAGGGCTGGATCAAACAGTAAAAGAAGACACAACCCCCCCTCCCTCCCCATACACACCCCCCACCCCTAAACCTTCGTTTATGGGCTGGGGCTGAGGCAAGATGGTTACACAAGTCACTGACGTCAATGCTGTCCTCCTGGAGCGCTGCCACCGCAGGTGCCAGCCCTGGCCCTGGGTCAGCCCCGCGCACGGGGCCGTGGGGAGCTGCTGCTCCACGGGGATCCCATTTCCTCCCTCCTCCAAACACTCCTTGGCACCGGGGCCATGGGGTGCGGGGCGGCGAGTCGGGGTTCTTTGCTGGGGGAAGTGTCAGCTGGAGGGATGTTTTGCGTGAAGGTTTCTAAGGCTTTTCCAAAGCCTCGGCTGTGACGTATCCACTGAGCTCATCCAGACTTTCTCCTGGACCTCCCAGGAGCTGGAGAGCCACTGGAGCATTCTGAATTCCAGCTTTGTCAGAGCTGGGACCCATCAGCAAAAGCAGTCGGAGAGGATTTAATTAAACTGATGGCAGAGGGGCAGTTTTCCCTGTGTTTGATTTATGGGAGTCACGAGTTACAATCGCTTTGGTGCTAGCGCTGCATGCGTGTGGCGGATTTATCCCATGGGATAGCATCCAAGTGCTGACATGAGAAAAGACTTTTCCCAGATGTGGGGATATTTTAGGACCCTTGTGTGTAGGAGAGTTAAGGAAATGACTAAAAATAAAATACAAGATTGTTTAAGTATTAACAGGACCGATAGGCACCGCCTGTTGAATTTTCTATTTGCGGGTTTCCCATAAATAATTACTCCTGAAGTATTTTATATATTTATATACTCATAAATAAGACTCTTCTTAATTCCAGACTTTTGAGATTTTGGCCCTAATTGTTCCCTGTTAGGTATCTGCAGCAGATGAAATTTTTGAGGGGACTGCAGCCAAAACAAGTCTCACTGTTTCCAGGAAGACAACTAAGGAAAAATGTGTTATTTTACATAAAAATAATAAGAATAATCATTAGAGTAGCTGTGGCTGCCCTGGATGCCTGGAAGTGTCCAAGGATGGGGCTTAGAGCAAGCTGGGACAGTGGAAGGTGTCCCTGCTCGTGGCAGGGGTTGGGATGGGATGAGCTTTAAGAACACTTCTAAACCAAACCATTCTGCAATTCTCATTGAGCTGAAATTTCACCATCAGCCTGTGCTCCTATTTCCCACCTTTTTTGCATGTCTGATGTTCAAAAGGGAAGCACCAGGGGAGGTTTGGGTTGGAAAAGATCAGAAAAAATTTCTTCACTGAAAGGATGATCAGGCACTGGCACAGGTTGCCCAGACAGTGGTGGAGTCGCCATCCCTGGAAGTGTTCAGAAAACGTGTGGATGTGGCACCTGAGGACAGGGTTTGGGATGGATTTGGCAGTGCTGGGGGAACGGTTGGACTTGATGATCTGAGAGGATTCTGTGATTTGTAATATCAGAAGTTTTGCTCCAAGCTCCATCCAGTCTTGCAGGTGGGTTGTTCCTTCTCCTACAGGCACAGAAGCTCCAGAGAAGCTCTCCTGGTCCTTCCAGCAGTAGGACTGAGGCTGCCTCAGACAGCTGTTTTTCCCTTGGCTTTCTCATCACTTCAGGAGGGAGGAAAAAAACAGATCAAGAGATTTTTATAGGCTTTGGCTGCTGCAGAAAGCTCTGCCAGCTCCCTACATGGCTGGTGCCCAAGTCGGCCTCTCCACATCATCCCTTATCGTCTCTCGTTTCTCCTTAGTCTATAAAAGTTACAAATTCGAACCCAAAGGGAACGTGGGAAGAGCCAAGTCGAGTTGAATGAGTTCAGCCTTTATCATATTTTTTTTTCTGTTTTTTTTCTCATTTTCGTCAAAACTTTGTCTCCAGCTGTCCAGAGTTGTTCTGTTTCTTCCTTGAGTTTGTCCTTCACCTCCAGAGGGAGGAAGAGATGGTTCTGCTGGCTTCTGCACACCATGGCATGGTCAGGGCTGAGCTAGCCTTACATCCTCCTTTTCTTCCTGGCTCCTCTCTTCCTCTGGCCTTCCTCCTGTGCCACCCCACCAATGGAGATCAGAGTCCCATCCAGCCCAAACCATTCTGGGAGTCCATGATTTTTCTGCTGAGGACTCCTCATTGATCTCTGATGTGTAGCTAGCTGTCTCTAAGCTGTTTAATAGGACCTTCAAGGTCTTCAGTACCCCAGGAACTTGTCACTGTGGAGAAAGGTGTCCTGGAGAAGTTGGTATGGATTGATGGGTGTGGTGATACTCAGAGGTTGGATTTGATGGTCTTGGAGTCTTTTCCAACCATATTGATTCTGTGGTTCTATATATCACATATGCTGGATAAATTCAACTCCAGCTGAAATGTCACTAGTGAAAAATGCAGCTTTTTTCCCCTTATGAAACATTCCACAGAAAAATTATTAACTCTTTGGTTTTCCCTGTATTTATGACCTGACTTTGCTATGCAGTTTTTTGTTGTTTTCTTTTTTAAATTTCTGTTCTTTGTATTTCAAAGCTGTGGAGGAGAGCTCTTGCCAGCTGCATGAAGCCTTCTAAAAATGCTAAAAATAGAGAGCTGTGATTTATTCTGGGGTGAAGTTGTTATCTGCCCAAGGCTGGAGAGGCAGTGCCTTTACCAGAGGTTTATGGTGGCAGTTTCTGACAGCTAGAGGCCACTGGGTATGAAAACAGAGGAGTAACCTCGTGGCAGAGGAATCCAGAGAGCTAATTAAGGGATGCACTGATTATTTATGGTGCTTTGTGCTTACTATTTCAGATATATTTACAGGCATTCTCAGTGCTACCTTCATGGGCAGCCCCTTGCACTTTTATTCCCTCCAATTTCAAATTGCATGAGCACATGCTCATAAAATTGCACAAATGGAGGATTTTTAGGGAGTTTGAATGGGCCTGAGATGCTGATACCCAATGTGTTATGTGGACTGTGTTTGTAGAAAAGTGTCTTCTCCTCAAAATACTTTGAGGGCAGGACTGCAGCAGCCAGAGCTGGTGACAGATCAGGAGATTCCCTTTGCAAAGGGAGAGCAGAAGGAATGGCTGAAATGTCCTTGTCATCAACCACTTGGTCTTTTCAACCTTTACTGTGGTTTTCATTTGATTCCTACATTTTTAAGGATTAGGAATAATTTAAAACTTCTAGGGAATTACACTGCCTCTCATTCCCATTAGGTATGACAATGGCACTGTAAGTTGTTTTTCCCAGCAATTACCTCGTGCAGTTCAGAAGTTCAAAAGGCATTAAGTTCAAAAGCTTGAGACCTTCGATCCAAGCAGGAAAAAAACCCCAAACCAAAAACAAGTAGCAGATGTTTATGATGATTTAATTATCTCTAAAACAGATTATATTCATCAGGCCTAAGAGGGTTTAAAGAAAATTGGTGGAAGAACTTTTAGCTTAATGTGGTTTGGTTATTCAGTGTGTGTTAAAGGAACAAAACTGAGGGGGCAGGGGGGGGCCTCACAAAAATCCTTGAGGGGGTTTGATCCTTGAATCTTTGCAGGGACCAAAGATGGAGACTCCAGAACCTGTCTGAACAACCTGTTCAAGTGTTTGACCACCCTCACAGGAAAAAAAGAGAGAAAAAAAAAAGAAGTTTTATTGTGTTCAGGAGGAATTTTATGGGTTTTAATTTGTGCCCATGGCCTCTCGTCCTATCACCTGTGAGTGCAACCCGTGAGAGTCCCCTGGACTTAAGTATATCCAGATCTATAAAGTGTTGCCTAAACGTGGTAATTCCTGCACCAAGGGAAGCTTTTCTTGTTTTTCCTTTCACTAGACTTTTCCTCTGGTGTCAAGGATTCCTGAAGGACACTGAGTGCTGTGACCTTTTCTATCTCATGTGCTACCGCCAGGTCCCTTTCCTCACTCAGCAGTGGGACCAGGATCTCCTTAGCCTTCCTCTCATCTTTCTTCATGTCCTTCATGTCCTTTGCCAGGTTCAGCTCCATTCCTGCCTCTCTGCCTTGTTTAAGTTACATGGCAGAGCCTTCCTTCCTACTTCTGGGGGAAAAAGGGCTTAATTCCAGTTTGGAGCCACTGTTCTTCAAAGAGCAAGTTACTGACAAATAATCCCTCCTCCTGCATGTGTTCAATAACCATGTTTTGATTTAGCTTTATTAGATTTAAAATCAATATTGCTTTCCATACCAATGACCTAATCCTCATTAAACCTTGCCTTGACAATTTTCAAAGTGCAGCAGTTTCTTTATAAGCCTGTGAAACGGGGACGGCCTGAGCTCCTTGAAAGGGAGAAAGTGGATTGGTTTTCCTATGCTGGAGTTAAAAACAGGTCACATTTGGGGTTTTTTTATATCCCAAATAAAAATCATAAGCAGTCTGAGACAGAGATCTGTGAATTTTATCTTGCCAAAGAACTTACAAAAAGTCTGAGTGAATTACAGTGAAAATTAAATTGTTCCTTTTGGTTTAGGACCTGCTCTCAGAGAAGTTTACTGTCTGGCTAGGAAGGTCAGGTTAAAACAATGCTGCTCTTGAGGCTTGCTCTCAGCTGTGTGCCCTGAGTTTCCTCTTAACCAGCTCCACAAGAGTGCAGATTTTCAGGTAATCATTATTTCAGCCTCACAGGTGAAATGCAGGGAGCGATTCGAGGTGATGTTGGGCAAACAGGCAGCGAAAACCCTGCTTGGAGGGTTCGCATCTCTCATACTCTTTCAGAATTTAATTGCCAAACATCTCAGTGGTCGCTCTGCGGGTCTGTGAATGGAGCAGCATCTGGAGGCATGCAGGAAGAAGAGGCTCTTACTCCTTCGGGAGGAAGATGAAGTGGAAAATAAAGGGGGGTGTCATGACTTGAGATGCAGGATTAGTGTGCACCAAGGTCGCCCTGAGCTTTCCGTGCCTTGTCTGGGGCCTGCGTTGTGAGGTGGAATAACCGGGAGTCGCTCTTTTCCTGTGAGCTCTCCCCGTGCTGGGCTGCAGTTCACTGACGGGCTCGCCCTGGCGCTGCTTTCAGATCATATCCAAGCCCAACGAGCCGGCTCGGCAGCACGAGAGCCATCCCGAGGAGACGGAGGAGGAGCTGCGGGAGCACCAGGCCCTGCTGGAGGAGCCCTACGGCGACAGGGTCGCGGGCCAGAAGGAGGCCCCGGGGCTGGCCGGCGTCGTGCAGGTGAAGCAGGAGCCCATCGAGAGCGACGAGGAGGAGGCAGAGCCGCAGCAGGAGCTGGAGCCCGGGCAGAGACAGACGGAGCAGGAGCTGCTCTTCCGACAGGTGAGCTCGCGGAGAGCCAAGTCTGTCACTTGGCTCGTCGTAAAACAGGAGTTGCTCTTCCCTCACGAGCGCCGCACTCAGCTCCTTGTAAAACACGGATTTAATCTTGGAAGTCACCTCGTGCTGCTCCCAGGGGGATACTCTGAGGGGGAACGGCTCCTGAGGGTTGGCTGGGTAAAGGAAACTGATGTAAAATCAGGTGATGCCTTCCTTGGAGTGTGGCTCGCCTGCACAACATACAGTCGCTGTGCTTACAGCCACTTCCATGGCTGTTTCTTTGGGAAGACAAAGTATATCCCAGCATTTCTGAGTGCTAACCACCAGCAGATTGTACTTTGGTTTCATGGTTTAAAAACTAATTTCTCCAGAGAAAGACTGCACATAAGGGAACAGGGTACAAGTGGAGGGTATTCCTGCTTCAGAATTAGAGATCCTAGAGCCTCCAGCCAGGCTCACTTTTGGGGGAAAACACTGGAGATTTGTGGATTGCAGGTGATAAATCCAATAACAAAGTAGCACAGTGTAATGGATCTGATTCATGTTCTTCACAAATGTCATTGGGATGTGCTCAGGAACTACACTTGCCCAGGAAAGATGGGCACTTCTCATCCCTGGAAGTGTCCAAGGCCAGGTTGGACATTGGGTTTTGGAGCAAGCTGGGATAGTGAAAGGTGTCCCTGTCCATGCCAGAGGGGTGGATGGGGATGAGCTTTAAGGCCCAAACCAATTGGTATTGTCCAATTCTGTGTTGCTGGTGATGGACCACAGTGATACCATTCCTCTGAAAGTGCAGCCTCTCCACATTAATCCTGAATCTGTGTCACACTTGAGGAGTCTTTAAAATAGTGTCTCCTTTGCAACTGTATTTGCCTCAAAGCAGGAGGGAATAAATAGAGGGAATGGGATGGAACAGCCATCCCTTCTGACCAGGAGCCTGTCCAACTGATGGTGTGGCTGCACAGAGAACCAGCTCAGTTAAGAGCTCCCTCTCCAGCCTGGGATCCAGTCAATTTGGATTCATTCCATGGTCTGGAGCATTTCACCATTAAATGCCCCAGTGCAGTGGGGTGGGAGCACAGGGGGGAGGAAAATGAGGGAATTCTGGGGGAGGATGGAGCTGCCTGTACCAATGACCCTGTCAGTGTACCCCAGGCTCAGGGCTGGGGCTTCACGCGCTGTATCTGCCTGACTTGGCCCTAGAAAAGTCACATCTTCCTTTGCTGCATATGAGGAAAAGGAGTCCAAGCCTGCCAGCCTTCAAAAACCCTTCTGGGAAGGCCCTTTCAGGAACTGCCTGCTTCTCTTCCCCACAGCAAGCCCTGCTCCTGGAGCAGCAGCGGATTCACCAGCTGAGGAACTACCAGGCGTCGCTGGAGGCAGCAGGGATGCCCGTGTCCTTTGGGGGACACCGGCCCCTGTCCCGGGCACAGTCCTCCCCTGCCTCAGCCACCTTCCCTATGTCTGTGCAAGAGCCACCCACTAAGCCAAGGTTCACAACAGGTGAGGTTTTGGGGGGCTGGGGGTGACCACTGTGTCTTATGCTGTGCTGTTCTGCAAGGGCATGGAGTGACAGGAAAAGAGGGAGTAGACTGGGAGTAGGGTTAGATGGGATATTGGAAGGAAATCCTGCCCTGTGAGGGTGATAAGGTGCCCAGAGCAGCTGTGGCAGCCCCATCCCTGGCAGTGTCCAAGGCCAGGTCGGATGGAGCTTGGAGCAGCCTGGGATGTCCCTGCTCTGCCCACGAGATGGGCTTTAAGGTCCTGTCAAACCCAAACCATTCCATGATGACGATTCCGTGATTTTCTTCCCTGTCCCTGCAAAACCATAATCGTGGGCTCCATGTCTCATCCCCATCTGGGTGCTCCATAACATCCTGCCTTCATCAGGGAGCAGATTGAGTCATCCTTGTTGTCCTGCTCATCCAGAGCAAAAATAACCTGCACACACCAGCAGCACACACCAGCAGCAGCAGACACCAGTTGTGTGTCTGCAGGCAGACAGAGCGAGCCCGAGGCTGTGACAGAGCTGAGGGAGAGGCAAGGCAGGGAGGGCCAGGGCTCCTGAAGGACAGAGTGCCAAATGCAATGCTGGCTCTGCTTCCTCCACCTTCTCCCAGTCCCTCTGTAACCTCATGCCATAAGTTATCCACTCTGGGCTCCCTGACAGCCTTCCCTCCTCCCTTAGCACAGGGGTCCATGCCTGCAGGTTAGGAAAAATGAGGTGAGCTGGTGAGGGTTGTCTTGAAGAGATAAAGAGACCAAAGAGTGTTTGCTTACCTCTGAAGGAAAATGATGAGTGCAATCCTGGTGGAAAGCACAAGTGCAAAAAAGGTGTTGATCCTCATCCCTGGAAGTGTTCACAGCCAGATTGGAGCACCCTGGGATAGTGGAAGGTGTCCCTGTCCATGGCAGGAACAAGATGGGCTTTAAGGTGCCTTCCAATCCAAACCATCCTGGGATTCTGTGATCTCCTCACGAAGATTAAAAGAAAAACAAACTGTTCTTCCTGTATCCTGACAACCAATTTTTCTCCTCCAAAATCCTTTCTGCCTCTTCAGTACCCTTAGCAACAGCTGAAAGTTGATTTTCCGTGCAGCTCCTCAAGCCCCGTGCTGGGTGATGAGGACTGATTTTGAAGTCCGCCTTCTTCCCCAAATGTCAGGCTCTTACTTTGTGAATGAACAGTTTGCAACATGATGTGTTCCCTGGGAAAAGGAAGCGGGGGGGGGGGGGAATCCACAACGCCCAAATAAGAGTGACTCATGATGTTGTTTCCCTTTCACTTCTGCTTTTATTCCATTTTTAACCTACACTTCTTGCATCACTCAGCTCAGTGCTGTGAATTGGGTTTATTTTCAGGCCCTGGTGGTGTAGTAATGGTGGCATGTTCGGTGTGACTTTGTTGCTCAGCTCCTGGCTGCAGCCAGGGTGGGGGAAGTGTGTGCTGTCAGCTCTGGAACCACCCCAGGAGTTTTGCCCTTTAAAGTCTCTATTTGTTGTTTGTGTTGAACCCCGGAATTTCAGCAGAGCTGCATTTCTAGCACAGTCAGTTCTAGCCAGATTAATAGATTTTGGCTTTTGCTAGGGGTGCAAGGAAAAGTCCCCTGGCTCAGGGTCAGAGCAGATGAAACTTGAGCTTCTAATACGTTTAACCCCAAACCTTGGGGCTTTAAAAACAAGGGAGCCTGGCCCTGCTTGAAGGGATTATTCATTCCTTCTCTTTCTTCCCTCCTCCTCTGCCAGTGTTGGAGCTGCCCGATCAATCACATGCAAGACTCTGAACGTACAATAAATAACATTTCCTACCAGAGGATCTATGTTTGACTCAGATCTGTGCCTCTGAATTTCATTCATCAGTAAGAGTGCAGATTTGAGAGCCATGCTGCTTGGAAAAAATGCTGTTCCAGTGTCAGGATTTATTTGCCTCGGAGGTGGGGTTTGAAAAACTAAAAAAAATGGTTTAAAATAAGAGGGGGAATATCACACTGCTTTTACCCAGCACTGCACAGAGTGGTGAGGTGTGGGATGCTTCAGGTAGTTCACCTGTGAAATACCATTTTCATGGCATTTATCTGTGTTAAGATTCCAAGGGCTTGACTTTTCTTCTCCCTTCCATCTCTGCATTTCTGCTGGGTGAATAGAGGAGGAAAAACACAATAAAATGTTGTCCAGGGAGGAAGTGTCAGGCAATCACTGTGGCACTAATTAAGGTGCAAAGCATAAAGGTGAGAGCTCTGTACTACTCCTAGAACTAGTCCTAGGTCTGGTTTAATTAACCAGCACTGTCTGCATAGGAGAGGCAGGGGAAAAAAGCCCACTGCCACGGGCATGGAAGCAGGAGAAAGGGAAGGAAAGGCATTTCCACTGCTGAGCATGTGTGTGACTTAAATTGCCTCATGTTTTTTGTTGGGGTTGTCCACGGCAGCGTGTCGGAGATTGTGTTTCTGGAGGTGGATACTAAAGCTTAATCACGGGGATTGAGCTATTCTTTGGAAAGCAGGAAATTAAAGTCTTGGGTATTTTTCAAAGCAAGCAGTGCTGAAGTGCATCAGGCTTCTTTTTTCCCCGAGGAAAATCCATCTGGCTGATAAGTGGCTGCTGTGGAGACTGATCCTAAGGCAGAAGAATGAGGATTGGAATTGGTGTGGTGTTTTGGTGAAAGGGCTGTGAGAATCAAACCTCATTGAATGGCCCTAATTAAGCCAACCATGATCACTCTGGATGTGAATGTGGCCCTTAAGAGATCAGTTATTGTCCAACAAACAAAGGAATTGTTCCTCCCTTTCATGTTTGGGATGTTATATAGAAATGATAATTTCTATATGATAAAAGCTGATGCTCTCCCTAGACTGAGTTAGCTCCAGACAGCTGGAAGTTCTGGGGTTGATGTACATTTTATTTTCTCGTCTCTCTCGGTGACCAACACCGGAGACTTCAAAGGTACAGGGGAAAGAGCCACATACTGCAGCTCTCAACCATGATGTCCATTACTCCACATCAAAGTGAAAGCCGTGCCCTTCCTGAATCCTTCCAGCAATCAGTTTGATGTCCTGAAGCATGACATTTAATTTTCCTTCCTCCCAGAGAGCCGGTCCTTGAGCTTGCCCTCTCTAGCTCGAGCAGCCCCCGTGACTTTAATGAATACTCGTGCCTGCCCTGTTCTACACACTTGAATAAGGATCCTCAGGTTAGGCCATTAATTTGCATAGCTCCAATTATCCAGTCTCTGATCTCCTGCAGAAATGGGTCCACAAATTATTCTGATGTTCTGCATTAAAGGGTTTTTTTTCTGATGAAGGCATTTATTCTCCTCTGTACAGAGCAATATAATTATCTGAACCTCAGATCATATGTTTGTTCTGCCAAGAAAAGCCAGTTGGTTTTGCTTTAGTGCTGACCTTTAAAAATGATTGTTCTTATGTCTGAAAAGAGTCTTGCTTCCAGCACCACTTCAATTAACTTGTAACAGCCAGTGGAGTTTTGTATTTTGAGCTTAAATTGCCGAGCTTCCCTTTGTGTGTGTGTGAGTGAGTGAGTGACTGTGTGCAGCTGAATGTCCCCAGCCACAGGAAGGAACTGGGAACAGCTCCCTTTTCCACTGGGCAGGTTTCTAGGAAAGAGAAATGATGAGTGATGTGTGATTGCAGCACAGAAGAACTTCACTGAGACACTGCTGCTATCAGTGATGACCCAAGTTCTGTAAACACCAACTTTGAGGTGGGATGGAATCTTGGAGCGGTTTGGGTTGGAAGGGACCCTGAAGGTGATCCAGTTCCATGGGCAGGGACACCTTCCACTAGCCCAGCTTGCTCCAAGCCCTGTTCAACCTGGTCTGGAACACTTCCAGGGATGGAACAGCCAGGGCCTCATCACCCTCACAGCCAAGGATTTCTTCCATAAATCCAATCTAAATTTCTGTTAGTTTAAGACCTTGCACTAATTCAGTTAAACTCAGACTGGGGTGGAAGCTTCTCCTCAGGTGAATTCAGAGCTTGGCCCAGCAGCTCCTGGTGGTGTGAGTCAAACATGGGAGACCTCAAGGGAGCTTTGTAGCACAACCTCCTCCAAGTGAACTCTGGCTGACTCGAGGGCAGCCAATTACCAGGGCTCTGTTCTCTCCCTAGAACCGAGTGTGGTTTGGCTTTTGGGGGCTGTTTTTTCCCTTTGCACTCACCTACAGCAGAGCAAGGAGCTGCCAGACACCTCCTCCCCTGAGGCTGGAGACCTACGAGTGCCGCGGAGAGCAGGGAGCCAATGTTCCCGGTGGCACAACGTGCCCACACCCAGCCAGGAGGTGGGATTGCAGCTGGAGCCAGGCCTGGGAACATGCAGGGGCACAGCCTCACCTCCAGCTGCGTGTCCAGGGCTGCTCTCAGGGTTCCTGCAAGCTCCTTTGAGCTCCCAGGTTGAGCTGTGTGTCCGTGCCTGAGCTGGGAACTTGGATCCGGCTGTGCCCGCCTGGGATTTCCCTGGAATGCTGTCAGCTGAGGTGCACATCCTTGAACATCAGGGGCCAGCTCCTGCCTCTGCTGCCTTCAGAGGCTTTGGATTCTCATCAAGACCTTTGCATTCCATAGAAATCATGGAAAAACTTGGGTTGGAAGGGACCTGAAAGATGGTCTGGTTTTAAATCTCTGCCATGGGCAGGGACACCTTCCACTATCCCAGGTGCCCCAAGCCCCATCCAGCCTGGCCTTAGCCACTTCCAGGGATCCAGGGGCAGCCACAGCTTCTCTGGGCACCCTTTGCCAAGGCCTCTCCAGCCTCCCAGCGAAGAATTCCTTCCCAATATCCCATCTCTCCCTGCCCTCTGGCAGTGGGAAGCCATTCTCTGTGTCCTGTCCCTCCATGCCTTGTCCCAAGTCCTTCTCCAGCTCTTCTGGAGCCCCTTTAGGCCCTGGAAGGGGCTCTGAGGACTCCCTAGAGCCTTCTTCAGACTAAGCATCCCCAGCTCCCCCAGCACAGGGGTTCCAGCCCTTGGACCAACTTTCATACATATATTTCCTGCAAGAAACCTTTTTATTGGGAAAAATCCCCACAAACCAACCGCTTTTATTCTGTTTTTTGGAGCCTCTGTCTGAAGGAGAGATGGATTTAAACACCTGAGTTCGTGTCTTTTGCTCGAGAGAAAAAACTAAACGCCTTTTATCGCTGGGACTGCCCGGCTGCTGTTCTTTCCTCCGGCTGGAATACCGGCGATGGAATCCCAACTTCCGTTCCAAAAACCTACCCAGGCGACTCTAGAGCGTGAATCAATGCCATAAATCCCTGGGAATGCAAGGGGATTTAGCTGCCCGCGTCCCTCATTCGCTAAACACCTCCGTGTCTTGCCCAGTAACGATTCCCAAGTGGGTGCTAATGGCCCTAATTAGCAAATAACCGCGGTGCAAAGACTTCAGCAGGAGCTGCTCTGTGACACACAGAGCCAGCGAATGCCTTGGTCCTTCTGAGTTTTGATCCCAAGCCCTGGAGGCATTTTGGCAGCCAGGAGAAAAGTCCCAGATCCCATCCTGTGCTGGCACCTCTGCACTGCCACGGGTGCTTTCAGGTGTCACCTCCCCCTGGCATTTAATTTCACATCTTGGTACAGGTTTCCTTCTCATATCCCTTGAGGATTTCCATGGCAAGGGATGGATGCAGGTTTGGATTTTCAGTTCTCTGTGGCTTGCACAGTTTTGGCCTAGAACCGTTGACTCCAAAGTGCAAAATATGGGTTTTTTTCCCTGTAACTGGCAAATTTTTTGGTGCTTTTTTTAACCTGAAAGCAATTTTGTCCCCTGTGCTGCAGGCCTTGTGTATGACACGTTGATGCTGAAGCACCAGTGCACCTGTGGAAACACCAACAGCCACCCAGAGCACGCAGGCAGGATCCAGAGCATCTGGTCCAGGCTCCAGGAGACGGGGCTGCGGGGCAAGTGTGAGGTAAGGAAAACACCAGAAAAGGCCACATTATTGCTTTTATTATTAATAATAATAACAATATTTAATTTATTATTATTGTTGTTATTATTATTGTTATTGTTGTTATTATTTTGCCAAAGAAAAGAGCAAGATATAATGTAACCCTCTCACTTGTTACCCCTCCAGTTATCCCAGCAAAAACCGTGGAGCAGTAGCTTTTCTGTGGTTTAATAACTGGTTTTTATGCCCTTTCATAAGTAGTGGTCAAGCCATACTGTAGAAGGAGTGGGGGTAGGAGGATGGCACTGAGCAGCATTCCATCACAAGAGGTTAAAGTAGCTTTATTTGATGTATTTTAAGAGCAAGCGAACGTAGAGAAAAGCTTAATTATTAAATAGAAAGAATGAAGATGAATAATAAAAATTAACGAGTAGTTATTAATTATAACTAATAACCACAGCAGTGGTGATGAATGGGGGTAGAAGTGTGTGTTCATCAATTCTCTCAGCATCTGAAGGGGCTGAATCCCAGAGCATAAATATTTCAGCAATGTCAGGATCTGGCTGGGAATGTTCCCGAGCTACCAGATAAGACATCCACGTGGTGGCAGCATTGCCATTGCCTAAATTTCCCTGTCCTGCCCTCATTCACCCCTTTCAAACCTGTCTCTTGTCTGTGGATACCCATTTAATCGATTTTTGGGATTATTTGGGACCAAAAAATGTCTCGTTGCTAATTGCCTGGCCTACTCAATGGCTGTTACAGATGTTCTTCTCTAATGTATAAGTTTGTCACTGTAAGGTCCCAGGCAACTATTATTGTCCTTAATTTCCTGCTGATTTCCTTAAGGAAAATTTATTTTCCTTTAATTTCTGTGCTTAACTTGGTACTTCTGGTTGCTCTCATGATGGGAGCTGTTGTTGATCCTCACCTGCTTTCCAGCTGTGTTTCCTTCCTGACCATTGGTGACTTTCAGCCTCACCAGACTCTTCTTTTTGTTTTCTTCCAAAAATGCTAAATTTCTGCCTTAATTCCCTGCTGACTTGCTGCAAGCTCTGCCCTGCCATTTCAGGATGCACTCCCTTATCTCTCTAGTCACCTTTCTGTCATCCCCACCACCTCCTGCCAGCACCTGTCTTGAAGAACGAATCCAAGGATGACTTTCTATGCCAAGCAAATAAATGTTGCGAGTAAGGAATTAACCCAAAAGCTGATATTTTTTTTCCACCTCAGGACCTATTTTAACATTTGGCTGTCTGTCTTCTGGCTTGCTAAGGAAACAGCAAAGCTCTTTGATGAGAGCCAGGCAGTTCACCAGTGATTTCACCACCCTTCCCCTTCCCCTTTCAGTGCATCCGTGGCAGAAAGGCGACGCTGGAGGAGCTGCAGACAGTTCACTCGGAAGCCCACACGCTGCTCTACGGCACAAACCCTCTGAACAGGCAGAAACTGGACAGCAAGAAGCTTCTAGGTATCATTCCCGGGGGGGAAATCCCTCTTCCTGACCCCTGGCAGCGTGGAGGGTGAGATGTGGGGGCTCCCTCCATCCTTAGCCCTGTGCAGCTCCATGCACAAGATCCATCTCCACCTCTTCAGGTAGATTCCTAAACCCTGGGTAGCTAAAACCTCCTCTCTTTGATGTCTTCAGAACCTAAAAGGATGTTTTCCTGAGGAGGAAAGATAGTTCAGGCAGTTTATTTTATCCTTGGGCACTCTGTGTGTTAGGCAGTTATCCATGGCTAGGGAGGAACTGGAACTGCCTCCCAAGGATTTGGATCTGCAGCCCCCCATCCAGCTGCACAGGCATCAACAAATCCCTGTACAGTTTGTATGGATAATCAGCAAGAGAGATGCAGACGCCTCTACATTTGTTTAATGTGGAGTGGGATTGTTTATCCCTTTCACTGGAGACCAAATCTTCCTGAATCAGAGCCATGTCTGTTGTAAAATAATTTCCTAGCAAAAATGCTAAAGGCTGGATTTTAAGATAACCAATATGCCCCAAGCAACCAAACCACATGGATTTTAGCACCTCCATGGAGTCATCATCACCTCCCTTTGCTTCCTGCCTTTTTGCAGCAGTAGGCTGGAGGGGCAATTTGGGAAGTTCTCATGTGGGGATCAGCAGGAAAAAAAAAAAAAAAAAAGACAGTTCTGGAACCTAAATGTTGAGAAAGTTTATTTTGGGATTAGCCTGATTTTGGATTATGTAAAAAGAGGATTAACTCCATGGCCTGCATGATGTAGTGGTCACAGCAAAGGAGCTGGAAAGATTTTGCTCAGTGAGTCCATGAGCTCCCAGAGCGAGAAGCCATTAGCCAGTAGTTAAACAAGCAATTAGCACCGTATTTATAGCTCACTTCCCACCTCTTTAAAGCCAGAGAACCCAAAAGGAGACACCTCCAGCTGAATGATAGCTCCATTAGGATGTAAACTTTCGGGAATTTATGATGTCATATGATCCAGGGGAGTGGAAAACCTCAGCCCAAAGGAAGGGGCTGGTAAATCTTCCCTAGGAGATCTGAGAAGATTCTCTTGGGATACCTTTCCACTCTCTCCTTGACTCTGGCCATGATCTGTCTCAACAGTTCCACAGAAGCCTTTGGAGATTGAGTATTTTTGGGGGGACACCCAAATTGCTGAAATTTCTGTAGAGAACCTGTGGGGGATGCAGTTCTTTGCCTCTGCTCCTGTAGTTCTGTGCCCCTCCGTGCCTTTAATCACTCAGTTTAAATAATTTTAATCACTCTTTTGTCTGTAGAGATCAGGTTTAATCCTATAGAGAAGAGAATTTCTAACACCTGAAGGCTTTCCACTACAGACCATTCCCTGTTTGAATATAATTTGCATGAATGCTGTGAGTCTGGTCCCCAGGGATCTCCAGTAGAAGGGGATGTCCAGTAGCTCTTAACTGGGCTTAAACCTGGTTTCCTAAGGCCACCTGGCACCATTTTAGCCTTGAGATGCTGGCAGTGGCACTGGCTGCCAATCCCCTTCTCTCCTGATGGCTTCCACTGGGCAGGACCTGAGCAAGGACATCAGGGAAAAGCTCCATGTGGAGAGGGGAACACGCCCTGTAAAACCTCCCTCCTTCAGCCATCTGTTTCCCTTGGGTGTTTAAAAGGCTTTTAAATTTACAAACCAGCTTCGTGGGGTTCTTTGAAGCATATTAGAGGGTGGATTTAGGGCAGGTTTGAAGGCTGAAGGCAAAGCTTTGTGTGAGGTTTAGGGATGCAAAAGGGAGTTTGCCAGGGTTGAGTGCCTTGGCAGGTGTCTGATGTCTCCATGTAAACTCTTTGCCTTTGATACCTCTGTGAGGAAAGAGAAAGCCTGAGAAACCTCAGCCTAAAAGGAAAAAGGCATTTCAGGACATTGGATGTTTCTTGTTAAGCTCCTGCAAATGATAAGGGATGTGCCTTCATGCAGTCACAGAATCCCAGAACAGTTTAGATGGAAAGGGACCTTAAAGCTCATCCCATTCCACTCCTGCCATGGGCAGGGACACTTTCCACTATCCCAGGTGGCTCCAAGCCCCAGTGTCCAGCCTGGCCTTGGACCCTTCCAGGGATCCAGGGGCAGCCACAGCTTCTCTGGGCACCCTGTGCCAGGGTCTCCCTAGCCTCATAGGGAGGAATTTATTCCCAGTATCCCATCTAACCCTGAGCTCTTTCAGTTTAAAGCCATTCCCTATGTCCTGTCCAGGATACCAAATACAAACCCATCTCTTCTTGGACAGTGGAAACACTTGGAACCTGTTGGACAAGTTGAAACTTAAGCAAATAAGGCTACTTTTAATATGTGGGGAGCAGCCATAAATTGTTGTCAAGAAGATAAATACGGAAATAATGGGTGGATTAGCAGTGAGAGATGTGACAGGAGGTCCAAGGCAGGATGATCTAAGGGCTTTCATGTGGATCTACTCAAAGAGTGCATCTCACTTGGAGCTCAGATGAGTCCAGATGCATGAACTCCTCTTTCAGTAACAGAATCCCAAATGGTTTAGGTGGGAATGGACCTTAAAGTCCACCCCATTCCACCCCCTTCCACCAGTCCAGGTTGCTCAGAGCCCCACAAAATTTTGAATGGAGGATAATTTTCTCAAACATGAGCCCAGAAAGTGATGTTACATTTCCTACATGTCCAAAATTAGCCCTGCAGATGGTTTGCTCCGTTTTTCTCAAATTCTCCTTGTTGGTGTTGCTATTTTGGTCAAAACACATGGTTTTTCGTTACTTGCCACGGGTTTATTTTTCTGTCTTCCTCTTTTATGAAGGCTGTGCTCTCCAAAGCCATCTAGTAACTGCAGATGGAGTGGTAATTGGGGTGTTTTTATGATTTCCTGTCCTCCCTCGGTGGGAAGGGGTTGAAGTGCTCATCCGAGCAGACACGCTGAGCGACTGTCGGTGGCATCCTCACCATTTTTAGTCTCCAAACAGCAGACAGCACCCAAACCTTGCATATAAAAACAAGTGACTGACAGACAGCTTCTGCAGGAGCCCAAGTGTGAACGCTGTGTGCGTGTGTCTTTTGTAGCAGGGCTGGCTGAAACTCGGTAGAAAAGCCCCAGTCCATGTTTTCTGTGCTCGGAAAGATCGTGGCATTGCCATGGAATTGGCCCCAGAATTCTGGTGCCCTCTGACTTTTTGACTCACGGGTCCTTTGTCCCCTCTCCGCAGGTTCCCTAACGTCAATGTTTGTCAGGCTGCCTTGCGGTGGGGTCGGGGTGAGTACCTCCCTTTAATGTGTAAATAACGTCCTGTTTGTTCTCTCCCAGTCGCGCCCTCAGTAACAAAAATGGTTGCTTTGTATTCCATTGGGTGGGTAAATTGCAAGCAGATGCTGCCTGTGAAACGGGGGCTGCCTGGTGCGTGGCCTCACGTGCCTTTCTTCAGTGAGGATTTCAGAGCCTGTGTGACACTCAGGGCATGCTCAGGCTCTGGCTTTTAGGAGGAAAAACTTCATTTCCCAGGCAGGGGTGTTCGATGGTGCGGAGGTTGCTGCATTCGGAAGCAGCCTCGGCATCCCAAAGTGTTTTTCTCCGTGGGAAGCAGGACGTGCTCGTGCTCTGGAGGTGTGCCATCCTCATCCCAGGGCTCCAGAGCTGCCTGCCTTCCACAGCAGCTGGAAAATGTGGCCGTGAAATAGCGATGGCGAAGGACAATATTTGGGAATGGGGGTATTCCTGTAAATAGCAAGTTTGCTACATCGCTGCCCTGGAATGAAACAGCATTTGGCATCTTTATATTCTCCAGCTCCAGGATAATCCATGTGGATTCTCCAGGAGGTGACTAAAATACCCCTCCATCCCTTATGGAAAAGCTGAATGTTACTTTTCAGCTGTCAGATTTCCACACAATCAGACTTTTTGTTGTTGTTTGTTCCCATAAAGCCAAAAAAAACCCTAAATACCTTGTTTTGAAGGTTTTCTTGTTTTCCTTTGAAGCCTGAAAGCTTAAGAGTTTCCCTTTCAAGTCAGACTTTCTGCCCCAGAGTTTCTGTGGAGGGTGACAGGACAGAAAATCGTGGAGAACAGGAAGGGGAAAAGAATGAGAAGAGACAATAAAAGGCATTGTGTTTGAAAATTCACAGTGGTAGTTCTGCTGCATAATTGTAGCTCGTGAGGTTGAATTTTCAAGGTCTGGATTCTGTTATGGAAATGAAACAAAATTGTTTTCTTCCTGAGTCTTTGCAAAATCGCTGCTTTGAAAATTATCCCGTCAGAAAAAAAAAAAAAAAAGGAAAAAAAGAGAATAATCGTCGTTTATTCGTACCGCCACTTGTGGAGATATTTTATTTTGTATTGTAAATATGCTGCAGTCACCTAATTCATGGCAAATTTTTGGCTAGAGCTTAAAAGGTNGATTTTTTTATGGAAATGAAAAAAAATTTTTTTCTTCCTGAGTCTTTGCAAAATCGCTGCTTTGAAAATTATCCCGTCAAAAAAAAAAAAAAAAAGGAAAAAAAGAGAATAATCGTCGTTTATTCGTACCGCCACTTGTGGAGATATTTTATTTTGTATTGTAAATATGCTGCAGTCACCTAATTCATGGCAAATTTTTGGCTAGAGCTTAAAAGGTTTGGATTTACTCTGCCCTGCAGTCAGGCATGCCATTCAAAGCAAAAAAAAAAAAAAAAAAAAAAAAACAAATTATCATTTGCAAATGAAGGCTGAATGGTAACAAGTAGAGACAGTGTCTGAGCCCAGCACTGGCCCAGAAGTCTTGCATTAAATCCCAAATTAGGGCAGGAAACGCCTCAGCGCTGCTATTCCTGATATGCTCCCAAGAAGGGTGGTGTTTGCAGGGAACTTGCTGCTCAGTTGTCTCCACAGGCCCTTAATATTGAATATTTGCTGATTTTGGTACAGTATTTTAGCAATCCTATCAGCAGGGCCTCCCTACCCTCACAGGGATGAATTCCTTCCCAGTATCCCACCTTACCTCTCTCAGCCATTTCACATTGTTTCCCTTTGATTTTTCAGGGGGTAAACATGATGCCATGAAGTCAAAAGGAAAGAAAAAAATTTAAACAACAGTAGAATAACGTGGGACAGGTCCTCCTTTGTATTTATACTGGAGCAGGATAAAGCTGAAGGATGGCTGAATTCCAATTCATTTTTGAAATTATGGGCTGGAAAGCTTTGAAACCGGGTTCTTTTCCTGCAAGCAGTCCAGTGGGGTTCTCTTCCTTTGGGATGAAAAGGAAGGATGGGTCTAGAGGGGGGTGCAGGGCAGTTTTGGGCGGGAGAAGCCCCTGGAGAGCTGTTTTGCTTCAGGATGGAGGATGGAGCTTGGGCAGCCATGAGTTCTCCTCAACCACGAGCGAGACAAAGGACAGGCAAGAGAGTGAATCACAGAATATCCAGAGCTGGAGGAAACCCACTGGGATCATCCAGTCCGACCCCTAGCTCTGCACAGACACCCCAACAATCCCACCCTGTCCCTGAGAGCATTGTCCAAACACTTGTGGAGCTCCTGGAGTGAAGCTGCAGGAAAACAGTTTAGAGCTGATCTCTTTATCTCATAACACCTTTCAAAGTCTCTGTTTAAATTTAAAACTCCGTCTCAGTGACTTGAAATCAAGGGGAAAAAATAGGGTAAATTTGTTCCCAGCTGCTTGGAAACTTTTTCCTTGTTGGTTTATCCCAAGAAGCCTTCCCATGGCTGACAAATCTCTCTTCTGCAGCCTAGCAGGAAGGGAAGAAAGCAAGCACAGAAGCACTGAAATCAACAGATGAGAGCTCTGAGTGAAACATCACTAATTTATTTCTGCTGATCACTTGGGAATTTTCCTCAGCTTGGCTCCTCTTCAGCTCATACCCCTTTCCAACATCTGACTTCCATGCACCACGGCCTTCCCTAATCCAATTAGATAATTAGATAGATAATTAGATAGATAATTAAAAGAAGGTTTTGGAGAAAGGAGTTTAAGCTTTGCAAAGCTGCAAGACCATCCCAGCATACTTGTATCCAAATTCCTCAAAACACTTGAAGGCTTGATTTTAGGGTAGCTGATAAATTTGTTATGTGTGTAGTACTTCGCTGTGCGCATTCTAAAAATATCTGAAGATCTGCATCATTTTTCTGCACGTGCTCTAAAAATACCTAAAGATTTCCATCTCTAAGAGGTGTTTGTGTGGTTGATCTTCTCCAGAGTAGATGATTCTATTTTTGGGTGCAAGGGCTTTGATTAGAGGTTATCAACAGTTTTAACTGTACAAGCAAAGTAAGTTATTGCAGAGACCACGGAAAGGACTTGCGTGGAATGGAAATGAGGAGGAACTAATTAGCAAGTCAGAGGAACAGAATGTGAGGATTATTTAATTGAGAGCAGGAGGAGACACAGTTGGATGTCTTCCTCTGTGGGGGAAGAGCAGAATTCCTTCACTTTGCAGGGTCTGAAGCTCTGGTACAACCTATGTCTACCTGCCCTGGTGCTTGATTTCTTATCTGTTCTTCAGCTAAATTAAATAGTAGAATAATGAAATCTTTCATAAGATGTTCATTTTGTTCAGAGTTAGCTGCACATTAGTGGATAGGAGAGTTTGCAGTGTGAGTAGGAGGAATTTGCAGTGTGAGTAGGAGGAATTTACAGTGTGAGTAGAAGCCTCATCGTGGATATTAATAAAAAACCCTCTAGTTTTTGTTAAAGGAAGGAAATAATTGTAAGGAAATTATAATTTTTATTATGAGGAAAGAAAAACTCTTTGGGTTTCATTTTGGACATGCCTTGTACAAGGCTTTTTTCCTAAGTACCCGATTTCTTCCTGCAGAAATAACATCACTGCAAATCCTTCCTGTTTTGCCTTCCTCATTCTTCCTGGAATGCTCCTGGCAGGAGCCTGGTGTCTGCACGTGGCAGTGCTCAAGAATCCTGTCTGTTTTGTGGGAAAAACTGGCCCAAACACTCATCTGAGGGTCTGCTGCCCCCTTAGGACTCGTGAATTTAGATATTTTCTATTTCCATTCCCCCGGTGCCTCACGGGGAATGAAGAGGGCCCTCAGGAATCCTGCATCCCAGGGAAGGAGCCCTGAACTTGTTTTGTCCAGGCAGGAAGGGAAGCTCTTCCCTGCTGAGACATTTTCTTCTGAAGACCAAGAGAAATGGGTTGGATTTGCTCAAAGATGGGTTAGATGTGCCCAAAGATGAGGTGGATACACTCATGGATGGGCAGATCCAGTGACAGGAGGTGGACCCTCACAGAGCATCAGTGCACTGATCAGCGGGGAGGAGAAGCAGCTTGGTCTTCTTCCCCCCTCTTTAGGGGCTTTTGGAGAGGTCAGTCCACTGACCACATGTGCAGTCCTGATCCAGGATTCCTGGAGCTGTAGTGTGTCACTCAAACTCCATCATGCTTCTGTTCCCATGTTACTGCCCAGGCTTAGAGAGGTTCAGAGCAGCCCTAGGGCCACAAATAGTCCCTGCAGAGCTTTCCCACAATGCAGTGCCATTCCCCAGAGGCATTTTGGTGTTCTCCAAGTGCTTCCTTAGCTTATTGTGGCTTCCAAAGCATCCTCAGGGTGGATGCCACCAGAAACCATCCCATAATCACAGAGCTGGAATTATTTCCAATCATGACTTCAGCTCGGCTGGGAAGGAGGTGGATTGGTCCTCTGTGGGGCCAGGGACAACAAATAATCTCTTCCTTTGCATCCCTTCCTTTTGCCATTGTTTCCATAAATAAACTCGAGGCAGGGCAATATGTGAAAAATAGCTGGTGATCCTTCCGGGTGAGGACGGTTTGGAATAACAACACCATGGGCATGCCTGCGGGGTGCCTTGCCTTGCCTGGGGCCTGCTTGCACATTTTCATGGGGGAAATATGGTGGTTCTGTCCCATATGCAGTGTTGAAGCAAATCTGTGTAGTCAGCACTGGATGCTGAAAGGGTGTTGTGAGAGTGGGTGAGCTTGGGAAGCTGCTGTCACTCCTGGGCTGTCATCTTTTAAATGCCCAACACTAAACATCCCTCTTTATTGTTTTTTGGTTTTTTTTTAATTTTTAAGAGTCACTGAATTATTTCATCAACCTTTTTATTTCATCTGGGATCAGGTTCCTGTGACAATTAAAGAGAAATGCTGATTCCATGGTCACAGAGTAATAGAATCACGGAAAGGTTTTGGTTGGAAGGGACCTTAAAGACCATTTCAGTCCATCCCTTGCCATGGGCAGGGACGCCTTCCACTACCCCAGGTTGCTCCATCCTGGCTTTGGACACTTCCAAGGACGCAGCCACAGCTTCTCTGGGTACCCTGTGCCAGGGCCTCCCCACCCTCACAGGGAAGACTTCCTTCCCAAGATCCGAAACAAACCCACTTCCTTTCAGTTTAAATCCATTCCCCTTGTCCTGTCACTCCATGTGAGTGATGTCCTTATAAGACAGGGGTCTCTTGATTGCTGGCTGCCCTCCCTGCTCCTCACTGGTTCCTGTGTGTCCCCATCAGGTCGACAGTGACACCATTTGGAACGAGGTGCACTCGTCTGGCGCTGCTCGCCTGGCCGTGGGCTGTGTCATCGAGCTGGTGTTCAAGGTGGCCACGGGAGAACTGAAGGTATGAGAGCAGCCCTCAGCTGTGCTCTCTGCAGGGCTCTGCTCAGGGCTCTGCCATGCACCAGCTCCAGGACCTCTTCCCCCTCCACCCCGAGGAAAAGCATCAGCCACTGCTATGACCTTGTGAGAGATCCATCAAGAGCAATTCCAGAGTTCCCAAGCAGGATTGAGGCTTCTGGCTGCGACCCCTGTGTCCATCCTTGTCCCTCTGACCTTTCCCTTTCCTTATTTTTTGTGTGCAGAATGGATTTGCTGTTGTGCGGCCCCCAGGTCACCATGCAGAGGAGAGCACACCCATGTGAGTAAGGGCTTCATTGGCTTCATCCTGGGCTCCTTTGGTGGGGGATCCACAGCTGGAAATTCCAAAGGAATTCCATTAGACTGTCACTATGGAATACCTGCTGGGTGAGGTGTATGGGATTCAGAGCTCCCCAGGTTCTCTGGAGCAGGGTAAGATCCTGCTTAGTGCTTTCAGGTTTGTTTTTTTTTCTAGCAGGAATCAGCATTACAGCCCCTCCCTGCAGTGGGTTTGGGCAGGTGTGGGACATTCCCTGTTTCCCTAGAGGTGCTGCTGCAGTTCAGCACTCCCAGTGGGAAATGGATCCTCCCAGTGGAAGGTGTCCCTGCCTGTGGAATGAGATGAGCCTCAAGGTCCCTCCCAACAAAAACCATTCCATGTTTCCATGGAGGAAAGAAGAGTGAGAGCAGAAGGAATTCCTTCTTCCTGTGTTTCATCTAGGTGGTGGATGCACCAGGACCACGGAAAGCTGTCATTAACACCTCTCTTTCCCTCTTGCCTCCCCTCTCCAGGGGTTTCTGCTATTTTAACTCTGTGGCAATCGCAGCCAAGCTGCTCCAGCAAAGGCTCAACGTGAGCAAAATCCTCATAGTGGACTGGGTGAGTAAATGCCACCTCTTTCTCCTTGGGAGAGCAGGTAGAAATTATTCTGGGTGGATTTCTTCTTGCAAGGGCAAACCTTGTAAGTCAGTGAAGAACTTGTTGCCTGTGGTCTGCAAGCCAAAATTTGAGGTTTTAATTGAATAAAAGTGTTTTAGTCAGAAAAAAAAATTCTTAAAGGTGCCACAGTTTTCAAATAAAAAGAAAGGGCTTCTTTTGGATTCTGCTGTGGCAATGTATATGTTTTTATTTTTAATAGATTTATATGGCTGGGAAGGCATTAGAGTGACTGGATATCTGCCAAAAGTTTTGATTCTATTGCCACAAATCACCCATAGGTTAAACCTACAAGTTAAAATGCATTTATTTGTCTTTTGGACCTACTGATAGACATTCTTTTCCTCTCTTCCTGCCTGTTTTTCATGTCAGGGAGGGGCATTTTGAATACCTGTCCTGCCACAGGCTGTGTTTCTGCACAGCGTAGCAGCTCAGGAGGGGATCTCTCATGGGTTGTGTTGTTTAACCTGGCTCCAGCAGAGCTTTATCTGCATCAGTGCTGCCTAAAGATGCAGATTTGGGGCAACAAATATCCCAACGTCTCCATCCCCCAAGATTAGTATGAGTCCAATTCTTTGCATCCAGGTAAATGAGTCCTGTCTGAGTTTGATAGACATTTGAGGTCATGTTTATGAACAAGGAGTGTAACCTGAAGCCAGGTATGCAAAGCAGGTTATTACTACCATTGCCCATGAACTGCTGCAGCCAGGTTGGAGAAGTGCAGAAAACCAGGCTCAACAGCAAGGAAAACCCCTCCAAATCCCAGACTGATGCCTTTAATCTGTGCTTTTACTGAGGGATTAACCTCCCCCCTGTGATCCCTGTCCTTGCAGGATGTCCACCACGGGAATGGTACCCAGCAGGCCTTCTACAATGATCCCAATGTTCTTTATATCTCACTACATCGCTACGACGATGGCAACTTCTTCCCAGGCAGCGGTGCTCCGGATGAGGTGAGCACATGGATCCCAGAATCCTGGGCAGCCCCTGCCAGACCCGGGGAGACCTCCTGCCACCTTGTCAGAGCTCCTCTGGGTTTGTGTGTTCCCAGCCAGGGACATGCCAGGTCAGTGTGATCCAACTGCTGCGGGCGCCGTGTCCTGGCCGGAGCTGGCCTGGCTAACGAGCAACAAATGAGTCACTGCAATTAAGCTCTCCAGCCCTTGTGGGACAACCTGATCCAGAGGGGCCCTCTGCCAGCTGTCTCAGCAGTCTGTGTCCTGTTTAGGATTTCCCCTTCCTCAGCAGAAGTTGTTTCTTAGATGCAGAAGGAACAGCTTGTCCATGGCTGCACCACCCGCACTTAGTGGTTTTCCTGGCACAGCCATGGAGCCTGTCCACCTCCCCTGCTCCACCTCCCCTTCTCCTGCTCCTTCTCCTGGTCCTTCTCCACCTCCTCTTCTTTCTCCTGGCCTTGCCCAAGCATCACTCACCACCACCACCCCCCCACCACCACCACGGCTGTAACTTCACCCCAAATCTATGGGATTTGAGGACCGGTCATGGACGCTGCTGGAGCAAATCCGCCTTTCCTGGTGGTGTCCTCAGAGGCTGCAGCAGGAGGGCTGGGCCAGTGAAGCTGGGACCTGAGCTCTGGATGGATGCAGCCTTCCTTTCCCTCTAGGCTGGCAGAAAATATGGTCCTTGAGAGTGAGTTAGCAAAATGAAATCTTATGGGATACTTAGTTTTGAGTGCTCTGAGATGCTCCAGGTGACATCTGAAAACTCCAGGAGCTCCTCCCCATTAATTTTACATTTTCTGATTGAGAAAATATCAATGTTTCCATTTCAAACTCTAAAGAAACTTAAATGTGACACAATGCTGCTCCATCACCCTCTTGTAGTGAATGAATAGCCCTTTGTATCAGGCTTAATTCTTGCTTTTTAGTAATCTGGTTTACCAAGAGAGTCATTTTGTATGTGTCATTTTAGACCAAATAGAAGAGAGGGTACAAAACAAGTTTGATTTAAGCCAACAATGAATAAATAACCCACTGTGGACAGATGAACACCCACCCCAGTTTTTTTTCTAGCAAAAATATTTGCACCTGTACAAGGGATAATGTGCAATAAAAGCCATGCAGTTTTATCCAGCTGTGCAACACATTAATTTTCACTTTTTAATTATTTTTTTTTTCATATGCAATGACTTTCTTGGCAAAAAAAAAAAATTGCTGGAAACCCCTGGTTTATTTTTCAGCTTTCCAGTCTCTCAGGCAGTTGCAGGCAGGGCAAATGGGGACATTTGCAGTACAAGCAAGGAGAGGGATATATTTACATCTTCCACCCATGTGTCCCTCGAGCAGCCAAAATCCCTTCTCTGTGAATCCTTTTTCCTCCAGCAGAGGGGGAGCTCACTCTGATTATAATACACTTTTTTCTGCAGTTGCAACTGTAGTGAAATATAAAATATTCTCCTAAATCAAGCTCAAAAGGAATTATGGAAAGGTTACATGCAGCACACTCTGCTGCAAAAAAATCAGGAAGATCCAGTTGATGATGAGGTGGGATTTTTTGGGTGAGCAGCAGTCAAACACCACTAGTCCTCAGCTCCCATAAGGATCTGAGCGTGGAGGAGCTTTATTTTCCCTCTTGTTTCAGGGACTAGGGAAGAACTGACCTCGTTACCACCTCACTGTTGAATCCAAATTCAACTGGGAGAACATCAAGACAGCAAAGATGTGTTGCCAGAACTGGTTAATTAAGAGTCTCTTTCCCTTTTCCAGGTTGGCACAGGAGCAGGAGTTGGTTTCAATGTTAACATGGCATTTACTGGTGGCCTGGATCCGCCCATGGGAGACACGGAATACTTAACTGCTTTCAGGTACTATTGAATGTCCCCTCTCACAAATGCATTTTTCACCTCAGCTGGGTTTCTTTCTCCTCGTGCCGTCCTCCTTGATTTGGCTTTTGATAAACTTTAAATTTTAGTATTGTTCACCCAAGAGAGGCTCTGGCACAGGTTCCCAGAAAAGCTGTGGCTGCCCCTGGATCCCTGGAAGTGTCCAAGGCCAGGTTGGACAAAGCTTGGAGCGTCCTGGGCTAGTGGAAGGTGTCCTTGCCCATGGCAGGGGGTGGCACTGGATGAGCTTTAATTCTCCTTCCAGCCCAAAGCATTCCATGATTTTCCTTAGAGACTGTCCTGTCCCACTCTCTGCCTCTCCTGTGCCATGGGTCCCAACTTTAAACAATCTGAAGTGGTTTTACATCTTCACACCGGGTTTAGTGCACCTTTGATGGCCTAAATTCAGGCAGACACACACTTGCCAGAACATGGAATGTGGCTTTCTGGAATATCACTTTCATGGAACAGCATTAAATCCAGGAGTGTTATTTTCTGCTCTTCCCTTTTACATCCTGTTCCACTGAGCAAAAAGCACCTTTTCCTCCTCTTCATTGTGCCATGAAAAGCCCTCAGAGAGCACACACGATTTTAAATGACATCAGATCACTGCCATTTGTGTCACTCCTGGCCCAGGAAGGCAGCACTTCGCTCCAGAGTGGAAGCCTGGCTATCCCAGCAGTTACCAGGATAGATGTCTTCATCAGCCAGAGCACCCAGAGCCGGGGACTTGGGGACATTAAATATTAATTGAGTTTCCAGGCTCCTGGAAAAGGCTCAGGGCTGCACAGTGAGACCTCTGCCAGCCATTCCTGGGGTCTGTTTGCCTGGTCACAGCCCTTATTTTGGGGAATTTTTGGGGAGCTGAGGGATGCTCCTCCCGGAGCCTGCACACCTTCAGTGTAACCATAAGTTAAACGAGAAGCTTTTGTTTCATCCCATGCCAGGTTTGGCCACGATAATACATTATCAACGACCTTTTTAAATCTTAACCAGCTCCTTTGAAAAACATTCCCCCCCAACCCCACCCCCCGAATCTTTCTATTGATTTTAATGTAAAACAACTCTTTGAAGTTTGCAATTTATAGTCCCCTGAGAGTTAGAAAGTGAAGGGAATGGGTCATATATCCTATTTTTTCCCCTTCTTTTCTTGCTTTAGCCCCTTGAGACAATACATGCCTTCAAGGCAGCACCTTGTTATTCCACCCCGTCGAATGCCACGTTGCATTTGCTGGGGATCAAACTGAAGATGAAGAAAAGATAAGAAAATTGGCCATAATGAACTCCAGAAGCAGGAGGCATTTTCACCATGAACTTGGAAACTCACAGTGGAGAACTGAGCTTTAATTCAAACCAGTCCGAATGCCAAACTGTGAGGCTTTGAAGTCTGGAGAGGAATCAGTGGAAATCCTTTGAGCTAGGCAAAGATACTGATAGACTTTTTCATTTTTTTTCAAGCCTTAACTCTTCACATGCCCATCTGATTTTAGAGGAAAAAAAATCCTTTTTCTGTGTAAAAGGAGCAGATTTAAATAAGCAACGTGCTCCTCACTTTTTGTTGTTGTATTTCAGGATGAGCCAGTGTGTAGATTTGAGAAGTGAAAATAACTGAGATAATTGTCCTTCTAAGTGAGACAAATCAGGGAATAAATAAATCCCAGTAAAACCACTCATCCCCATGTAGAAAACCTGTTTCAGTGTGAGTTTGCTCCATCCAAAAAAAAGATGGGAACTCACATCAGTGATTTTCATCCTCTCTCCAAATATTATCTCCCCAGTCTTGCAAGCATTGGGGTGCCCAGGCTCTCCTGACCTCTGGGTGGTCCTTAATGCCACCGAGACGTATCAGAAGTGAGAGCAAGAGTTAAAAATGTGTCTTCCCCTGCACTTTGTCACTCATTACCTTCCTAACCCGGGACTGAAACCACTGCCTGCCCTGGCTCCAGGTTGGAGTGCCCTGGTTTTGTTGTTGGTGGTGGTGGGGGGGAGGAGAGGGTGATCAGAAGGTATCTGGGGAGTTTTCTGTGAGCCTGGAGCTCCTGCACCCCGTGGTAGCAGCGGCCGTGCCGGAGTCAGCTGCACATCCCAGCTCATCCTACCCCGAGTGTGTGGGCAATCCCAGATTTCACAGGTCAGGCAGAAATGGGGTCAGTTTAATGGGAAAAATGCAGGGCATGGTGTTCCCAAAGTCCTGAACTCCTCAGAACGTTCCTGGTGTCTCCACTATTGTTCTGTAGTTATAGAAACAAACAGTTGTAAAATTCAGAGGGATTTTTGGACCAGGATGTGGCATTCCCTGACGTTTTACATGATCAGAGATCCTATTTGCCTCTCCCAATCCTCCCAGTCCAGGTGCAAACTCAGCTAAGAGACCTGCAGGAAAAATGGGAAGGCTTGGGCTGGTTCCTTATTACATGGGAACAGCAATTAGTGAAATTAAAAATGTTTTATCCACAGGAGTTTCCCTCTGAATTTCCTGCAAGGAAGTTTTCCTTGATGATTCCAGCAGTTGTGTTGTGTCTGAGAATTTTTCCACTGTCCCGAGGTCTCCTCCACAGCCATAATTCCCTGTACAGCTTGATTCTGCGTTCGTTTTTATTTAAAACACCTCAACCAGAAGGAAAAAAGCCAGGACTGTGCTCCCCCCTCCTCCTGCTGCTTTCAAAAAGTATTAAACAAGTTCAGGAACCAATCTGGGGGGGATTTGGGTTTTTCCCTGGATCCATAAACCATTTCAGGAGCAAGGACGGGGTGGGGGGAGAGATGATGATATTTTGCCTGGAACGCTTGTTGCTGTATTTTCAATTTCATGCTCTCCCCACGCCGATTTCATCCCCAGATTCCTAATCCCTTTTGACACAGTAAATGACCATGGAGAAGCAAAGAGCAGAATTTTCGGGAAGCTGATTAGCCTGAGGAACAGTGGATAGCATTTTTAGTTTATTTATATAAAGTATATAATGTGTATAAAGCCATATATAAACAGCCTATATAGAAATAGACACGTGATATATATGAAATATATAATATACCAATAGATA